>JAIRCJ010000278.1:349299-571216 GCA_020883675.1 Bruguiera gymnorhiza | reverse complement strand
CTGATTTAGCTTTCCTGGTTGTTCTTTGATTCATTGTGTGCGTTGGGTCCCTAAGCCACGTCTTTTTGGGGTTTTCCGCATCAATTTCCTTCTAACAAGGGTGGACTTTTTGTTGTAATCACTCATTCTCACTTGATTATGATGAAAATACCTTGTGTACAAACAATAAGCACCCTATTTTTCAGCTTAATCGCTCATTAATGTGTGCTTCTCTTGATTTTCTTCTAACAAGGCTGGTCTTTTTCTCGTAATCACTCATTCTCGCTTGATTTTGTTGAAAATACCTTATGTACAAACAATAAGCACTCTATTCATGATAACAAGCACATCTACACTTCCCTGGAATTAGGAAACCATTCAATTTCATTAAACAATGAGTATCTAATGATCATTAGCATTTCATACAAGTATTTTCAGCTTAATCACTCATTAATGTGTACTTCACTTGATTTCCTTCTAACAAGGCTGGACATTTTGTTGTAATACTCATTCTCACTTGACTACGTTGAAAATACCTTGTGTACAAACAATAAGCACTGTATTCATGTTAACAAGCACATCTACACTTCGCTGGAATTAGGAAACCATTCAATTTCATTACACAACGAGTATCTACTGATCATTAGCATTTCTTACAAGTTTTTTCAGCTTAATCAATCACTAATGTATGCTTCACTTGATTTCCTTCTAACAAGGCTGGACTTTTTGTTGTAATCACTCATTCTCACTTGACTATGTTGAAAATACCTTGTGTACAAACAATAAGCACTGTATTCTTGTTAACAAGCACAACCACAATTCCTTGGAATTAGGAAACCATTCAATTTCATTAAACAATGAGTATCTAATGATCATTAGCATTTCTTACAAGTATTTTCAGCTTAATCACACATTAATGTGTGCTTCTCTAGATTTCAAGGCTGGACTGTTTGTTGTAATCACTCATTCTCAATTAATGATGTTCAAAATACCTTGTGTACAAACAATAAGCACTGTATTCCTGCTAACAACCACAACCACTGTTCCTTGGAATTAGGAAACCACTCAATTTCATTAAACAACGAGTATCTAACGATCATTAGCATTTCCTACAAGTATTTTCAGCTTATTCACTCATTAATGTGTCCTTCTCTTGATTTTCTTCTAACAAAGCTGGACTTTTTGTTGCAATCACTCATTCTCACTCAATTGTGTTGAAGATACCTTGTGTACAAACAATAAGCACTCTATTCATTTTAACAAGCACAACTACACTTCCTTGGAATTAGGAAACCATTCAATTTCACTAGACAATGAGTATCTAATGATCATTAGCATTTCTTCCAAGTATTTTCAGCTTAATCACTCATTAATGCGTGCTTCTCTTGATTTCCTTCTAACAAGGCAAGACTTTTTGTTGTAATCACTCATTCTCACTTAATGATGTTGAAAATAGCTTGTGTACAAACAATAAGTACTCTATTCCTGTTAACAAGCACATCTACACTTCCTTAGACTAAGGAAATCATTGAATTTCATGAAACAACGAGTCTCTAATGATTATTAGCATTTCCTACAAGTATTTTCAGCTTAATAACTCATTAATGTGTGCTTCTCTTCATTTGCTTCTAACAAGGCTGGACTTTTTGTTCTAATCACTCAATCTCACTTGATTATGTCAAAAATACCTTGTGTACAAACAATAAGCACTCTATTCATGTTAACAAGCACATCAACACCTCCTTGGAGCTACGAAATCATTGAAGTTCATTAAACAACGAGTATCTAATGATGAGTAGCATTTCCTCAAACTATTTTCAGCTTATTCACTCACTAATTTGTGCTTCTCTAGACCTCCTTTTAACAAGGCTGGACTTTTTGTTGTAATCACTCATTCTCACTTGACTATGTTGAAAATACCTTGTGTACAAACAATGAGCACTGTATTGATGTTAACAAGCACATCTACACTTCCTTGGAATTAGGAAACCATTCAATTTCACTAAACAACGGGTATCTAATGATCATTAGCATTTCTTACAAGTATTTTCAGCTTAATCACTCATTAATGTGTGCTTCTCTTGATTTCCTTCTAACAAGGCTGGACTTTTTGTTGTAATCACTCATTCTCACTTGATTATGTTGAAAATACCTTGTGTACAAACAATAACCACTGTATTCATGTTAGCAAGCACATCAACAGATCCTTGGAACTAGGAAAGCATTGAATTTCATTACACAACGAGTATCTAATGATGAGCAGCATTTCCTTAAACTATTTTCAGCTTAATCACACATTAATGTGTGCTTCTCTTGATTTCATTCTAACAAGGCTGGACTTTTTGTTGTAATCACTCATTCTCACTTGATTATGTTGAAAATACCTTGTGTAAAAACAATAAGCACTCTATTCATGTTAGCAAGCACATCAACACCTCCTTGGAACTAGGAAAGCATTGAATTTCATTAAACAACGAGTATCTAAAGATGTGTAGCATTTCCTTAAACTATTTTCAGCTAAATCACACATTAATGTGTGCTTCTCTAGATCTCCTTCTAACAAGGCTGGACTTTTTGTTGTAATCACTCTTTCTCACTTGATTATGTTGAAAATACCTTCTGTACAAACAATAAGCACTCTATTCATGTCAGGAAGCACATCAACACCTCCTTGGAACTAGGAAACCATTGAATTTCATTAAACAAAGAGAATCTAAGGATGAGTAGCATTTCCTGAAACTATTTTCAGCTTAATCACACATTAAGGTGTGCTTCCCTTGATTTCCTGCTAACAAGGCTGGACTTTTTGTTGTAATCACTCATTCGCACTAGATTCTGTTGAAAATACCTTGTGTACAAACAATAAGCACTCTATTCATGTTAAGAATCACATCTACACTTCCTTGGAATTAGGAAACCATTGAATTTCATTAAACAACGAGTATCTAATGATCATTAGCATTTCATACAAGTATTTTCACCTTAACCACTCATTAATGTGTGCTTCTCTTGATTTCATTCTAACAAGGCTGGACTTTTTGTCGTAATCACTCATTCTCATTTGATTATGTTGGAAATACCTTGTGTACAAACAATAAGCACTGTATTCATCTTAACAAGCACAACCACACATCCTTGGAATTAGGAAACCATTCAATTTCATTAAACAACGTGTATCTAATGATCATTAGCATTTCATAGAAGTATTTTCAGCTTAATCACTCATTAATTTGTGCTTCACCTGATTTCCTTCTAACAAGGCTGGACATTTTGTTGTAATCACTCATTCTCACTTGACTACGTTGAAAATACCTTGTATACAAACAATAGGCACTGTATTCATGTTAACAAGCACATCTACACTTCCTTGGAAATAGGAAGCCATTCAATTTTGATTAAACAACGAGTATCTAATGATCATTAGCATTTGTTACAAGTATTTTCAGCTTAATCACTCATTAATGTGTGCTTCTCTTGATTTCCTTCTAACAAGGAAAGTCTCTTTGTTGTAATCACTCATTCTCACTTAATGATGTTGAAAATAGCTTGTATACAAACAATAAGCACTCTATTCCTGTTAACAAGCTCATCTACTCTTCCTTAGACTAAGGAAACCATTGAATTTCATTAAACAACGAGTCTCTAATCATCATTAGCATTTCCTACAAGTATTTTCAGCTTAATCACTCATTAATGTGTGCTTCTCTTCATTTCCTTCTAACAAGGCTGAACTTTTTGTTCTAATCACTCAATCTCGCTTGATTATGTTGAAAATACCTTGTGTACAAACAATAAGCACTCTATTCATGTTAACAAGCACATCAACACCTCCTTGGAGCTACGAAATCATTGAAGTTCATTAAACAACAAGTATCTAATGATGAGTAGTATTTCCTTAAACTATTTTCAGCTTAATCAGTCATTAATGTGTGCTTCACTTGATTTCCTTCTATCAAGGGTGGACTTTTTGTGGTAATCACTCATTCTCACTTGATTATGTTGAAAATACCTTGTGTACAAACAATAAGCACACAATTCATGTTAACAAGCACAACCAGACTTCCCTGGAATTAGGAAACCATTGAATTTCATTACACAACGAGTATCTAATGATCATTAGCATTTCATACAAGTATTTTCAGCTTAATCACTCATTAATGTGTGCTTCTCTTAATTTCATTCTAACAAGGCTGGACTTTTTGTGGTAATCACTCATTCTCACTTGATTATGTTGGAAATACCTTGTGTACAAACAATAAGCACTGTTTTCATGTTAACAAGCACAACCACACTTCCTTGGAACTAGGAAAGCATTGAATTTCATTAAACAACGAGTATCTAATGATGTGTAGCATTTCCTTAAACTATTTTCAGCTAAATCACACATTAATGTGTGCTTCTCTAGATCTCCTTCTAACAAGGCTGGACTTTTTGTTGTAATCACTCTTTCTCACTTGATTATGTTGAAAATACCTTCTGTACAAACAATAAGCACTCTATTCATGTCAGGAAGCACATCAACACCTCCTTGGAACTAGGAAACCATTGAATTTCATTAAACAACGAGAATCTAAGGATGAGTAGCATTTCCTCAAACTATTTTCAGCTTAATCACTCATTAATGTGTGCTTCTCTTGATTTCCTTCTAACAAGGAAAGTCTTTTTCTTGTAATCACTCATTCTCACTTAATGATGTTGAAAATAGCTTGTGTACAAACAATAAGCACTCTATTCAAGTTAACAAGCACATCTACACTTCCTTGGAATTAGGAAACCATTCAATTTCATTAAACAACGAGTATCTAATGATGATTAGCATTTCATACAAGGATTTTCATCTTAATCACTCATTAATGTGTGCTTCTCTTGATTTCATTCTAACAAGGCTGGACTTTTTGTGGTAATCACTCATTCTCATCTGATTAAGTTGGAAATACCTTGTGTACAAACAATAAGCACTATATTCAAGGAAGGTCTTTTTGTTGTAATCACTCATTCTCACTTAATGATGTTGAAAATAGCTTATGTACAAACAATAAGCACTCTATTCATGTTAACAAGCACATCTACACTCCCTTGGAATTAGGAAACCATTCAATTTCATTAAACAACGAGTATCTAATGATGATTAGCATTTCATACAAGTATTTTCAGCTTAATCACTCATTAATGTGTGCTTCTCTTGATTGCCTTCTAACAAGGATGGAATTTTTGCGGTAATGACTCATTCTCATTTGATTAAGTTGGAAATACCTTGTGTACAAACAATAAGCACTGTATTCAAGTTAACAAGCACAACCACACTTCCTTGGAATTAGGAAACCATTGAATTTCATTAAACAACGTGTATCTAAAGATCATTAGCATTTCATCCAAGTATTTTCAGCTTAATCACTCATTAATGTGTGCTTCACTTGATTTCCTTCTTACAAGGCTGGACATTTTGTTGTAATCACTCATTCTCACTTGACTACGTTGAAAATACCTTGTGTACAAACAATAAGCACTGTATTCATGTTAGCAAGCACATCAACACCTCCTTGGAACTAGGAAAGGATTGAATTTCATTAAACAATGAGTATCTAATGATGAGTAGCATTTCCTGAAACTATTTTCAGCTTAATCACACATTAATGTGAGCTTCTCTTGATTTCCTTCTTACAAGGCTGGATTTTTTGTTGTAATCACTCATTCTCACTTCATTATGTTGAAAATAACTTGTGTACAAACAATAAGCACTCTATTCATGTTAGCAAGCACATCAACACCTCCTTGGAACTAGGAAGGCATTGAATTTCATTAAATAACGAGTACCTAATGATGAGTAGAATTTCCTTAAACTATTTTCGTCTTAATCGCACATTAATGTGTGCTTCTCTTGATTTCCTTCTAACATGGCTGGACTTTTTGTTGTAATCACTCATTCTCCCTTGGTTATGTTGAAAATACCTTGTGTACAAACAATAAGCACTCTATTCATGTTAACAAGCACATCAACACCTCCTTGGAAGTAGGAAACCATTGAATTTCATTAAACAACGAGTATCTAATGATGAGTAGCATTTCCATAAATCATTTTCAGCTTAATCACACATTAAGGTGTGCTTCCCTTCATTTCCTTCTAACAAGGCTGGACTTTTTGTGGTAATCACTCATTCTCACTTGATTATGTTGAAAATACCTTGTGTACAAACAATAAGCATTGTATTCATGTTAACAAGCACAACCACACTTCCTTGGAATTAGGAAGCCATTGAATTTCATTAAACAACGAGTATCTAATGATGAGTAGCATTTCCTTGAACTATTTTCATCTTAATCACACATTAATGTGTGGTTCTCTTGATTTCCTTCTAACATGGCTGGACTTTTTGTTGTAATCACACATTCTCACTTGATTATGTTGAAAATACCTTGTGTACAAACAATAAGCACTGTATTCATGTTAACAAGAACAACCACACTTCCTCGGAATTAGGAAACCATTCAATTTTATTAAACAACGAGTACCTAATAATCATTAGCATTTCATACAAGTATTTTCAGCTTAATCACTCATTAATGTGTGCTTCATTTGATTTCCTTCTAACAAGGCTGGACTTTTTGTTGTAATCACTCATTCTTACTTGATTCTGTTGAAAATACCTTGTGTACAAACAATAAGCACCTGTTTCATGTTAACAAGCACAACCACACTTCCTTGGAATTAGGAAGCCATTCAATTTCATTAAACAATGAGTATCTAACGATCATTAACATTTCATACAAGTATTTTCAGCTTAATCACTGATTAATGTGTGCTTCACATGATTTCCTCCTAACAAGGCTGGATTTTTGTTGTAATCACTCATTCTCAGTTTACTATGTTGAAAATACCTTGTATACAAACAATAAGCACACTATTCTTGTTAACAAGCACATCTACACTTCCTTGGAATTAGGAAACCATTCAATTTCACTACACAAGGAGCATCTAATGATCATTAGCATTTCTTACAAGTATTTTCAGCTTAATCACTCATTAACGCCTGCCTCTCTTGATTTCCGTCTAACAAGGCTGGACTTTTTGTTGTAATCACTCATTCTCACTTGATTATGTTGAAAATACCTTGTGTACAAACAAGAAGCACTCTACTCATGTTAACAATCACATCTACACTTCCTTGGATTTAGGAAACCATTCAATTTCTTTACCCGACGAGTATCTAATGATCATTAGCTTTTCTTACAAGTATTTTCAGCTTAATCACTCATTAATGTGTGCTTCTCTTGTTTTCCTTCTAACAAGGCTGGACTTTTTGTTGTAATCACTCATTCTCACTAAATGGCGTTGAAAATAGCTTGTGTACAAACAATAAGCACTCTATTCATGTTAACAAGCACATCTACACTTCCTTGGAATTAGGAAACCATTCAATTTCATTAAACAACGAGTATCTAATGATGAGTATTATTTCCTTAAACTATTTTCAACTTAATCACACATTAATGTGTGCTTCTCTTGATTTCCTTCTAACAAGGCTGGACGTTTTGTTGTAATCACTCATTCTCACTTGGTTATGTTGAAAATACCTTGTGTACAAACAATAAGCACTCTATTCATGTTAACAAACAAATCAACACCTCCTTGGAACTACGAAACCATTGAAGTTCATTAAACAACGAGTATCTAATGATGAGTAGTATTTCCTTAAACTATTTTCAGCTTAATCACTCATTAATGTGTGCTTCACTTGATTTCCTTCTATCAAGGGTGGACTTTTTCTGGTAATCACTCATTCTCACTTGATTATGTTGAAAATAACTTGTGTACAAACAATAAGCACACTATTCATGTTAACAAGCACAACCAGACTTCCTTGGAATTAGGAAACCATTGAATTTCATTAAACAACGAGTATCTAATGATCATTAGCATTTCATACAAGTATTTTCAGCTTAATCACTCATTAATGTGTGCTTCTCTTAATTTCATTCTAACAAGGCTGGACTTTTTGTGGTAATCACTCATTCTCACTTGATTATGTTGGAAATACCTTGTGTACAAACAATAAGCACTGTTTTCATGTTAAGAAGCACAACCACACTTCCTTGGAATTAGGAAACCATTCAATTTCATTAAACAACGAGTATGTAATGATCATTAGCTTTTCATACAAGTATTTTCAGCTTAATCACTCATTAATGTGTGCTTCACTTGATTTCCTTCTAACAAGGCTGGACTTTTTGTTGTAATCACTCATTCTCACTTGACTATGTTGAAAATACCTTGTGTAGAAACAATAAGCACTGTATTCATGTTAAGAAGCACATCTACACTTCCTTGGAATTAGGAAACCATTCAATTTCATTACACAACGAGTATCGATTGATCTTTAGCATTTCTTACAAGTTTTTTCCGCTTAATCAATCATTAATGTGTGCTTCACTTGATTTCCTTCTAACAAGGCTGGTCTTTCTGTTGTAATCACTCATTCTCACTTGACTATGTTGAAAATACCTCGTGTACAAACAATAAGCACTCTCTTCATGTTAACAAGCACATGTACACTTCCTTGGAATTAGGAAACCATTCAATTTCATTACACAACGAGTATCTAATGATCACTAACTTTTCTTACAAGTATTTTCCGCTTAGTCACTCATTAATGTCAGCTTCTCTTGATTTCTTTCTAACAAGGCGGGACTTTTTGTTGTAATCACTCATTCTCACTTGATTATGTTGAAAATACCTTTTGTACAAACAATAAGCACTCTATTCATGTTAGCAAGGACATCAACACCTCCTTGGAACTAGGAAAGCATTGAATTTCTTTAAACATCGAGTATCTAATGATGAGTAGCATTTCCTTAAACTATTTTCAGCTTAATCACACATTAATGTGTGCTTCTCTTGATTTCCTTCTAACAAGGCTGGACATTTTATTGTAATCACTCATTCTCACTTGGTTATGTTGAAAATACCTTGTTTACAAACAATAAGCACTCTATTCATGTTAACAAGCAAATCAACACCTCCTTGGAACTACGAAAGCATTGAAGTTCATTAAACAATGAGTATTTAATGATGAGTAGTATTTCCTTAAACTATTTTCAGCTTAATCACACATTAATGTGTGCTTCACTTGATTTCCTTCTAATAAGACTGGACTTTTTGTTGTAATCACTCGTTCTCACTAGATTATGTGGAAAATACCTTGTGTACAAACAATAAGCACTCTATTCATGTTCACAAGCACAACCACACTTCCTTGGAATTAGGAAACCATTGAATTTCATTAAACAACGAGTATCTAATGATCATTAGCATTTCATACAAGTATTTTCAGCTTAATCACTCATTAATGTGTGCTTCTCTTAATTTCATTCTAACAAGGCTGGACTTTTTGTGGTAATCACTCATTCTCGCTTGATTATGTTGGAAATACCTTGTGTACAAACAATAAGCACTGTTTTCATGTTAACAAGCACAACCACACTTCCTTGGAATTAGGAAACCATTCAATTTCATTAAACAACGAGTATGTAATGATCATTAGCTTTTCAGACAAGTATTTTCAGCTTAATCACTCATTAATGTGTGCTTCACTTGATGTCCTTCTAACAAGGCTGGACTTTTTGTTGTAATCACTCATTCTCACTTGACTATGTTGAAAATATCTTGTCTACAAACAATAAGCACTGTATTCATGTTAAGAAGCACATCTACACTTCCTTGGAATTAGGAAACCATTCAATTTCATTACACAACGAGTATCTATTGATCTTTAGCATTTTTTACAAGTGTTTTCAGCTTAATCAATCATTAATTTGTGCTTCACTTGATTTCCTTCCAACAAGGCTGGTCTTTTTGTTTTAATCACTCATTCTCACTATATTATGTTGAAAATACCTTGTGTACAAACAATAAGCACTCTATTTATGTTAACAAGCACAACCACACTTCCTTGGAATTAGGAAACCATTCAATTTCATTACACAACGAGTATCTAATGATCACTAGCTTTTCTTACAAGTATTTTCTGCTTAGTCACTCATTAATGTCAGCTTCTCTTGATTTCTTTCTAACAAGGCGGGACTTTTTGTTGTAATCACTCATTCTCACTTGATTATGTTGAAAATACCTTGTGTACAAACAATAAGCACTCTATTCATGTTAGCAAGCACATCAACACCTCCTTGGCACTAGGAAAGCATTGAATTTCTTTAAACAATGAGTATCTAATGATGAGTAGCATTTCCTTAAACTATTTTCAGCTTAATCACACATTAATGTGTGCTTCTCTTGATTTCCTTCTAACAAGGCTGGACTTTTTGTTGTAATCACTCATTCTCACTTGATTATGTTGAAAATACCTTGTGTAAAAACAATAAGCACTCTATTCATGTTAACAAGCAAATCAACACCTCCTTGGAACTACGAAAGCATTGAAGTTCATTAAACAATGAGTATTTAATGATGAGTAGTATTTCCTTAAACTATTTTCAGCTTAATCACACATTAATGTGTGCTTCACTTGATTTCCTTCTAACAAGACTGGACTTTTTGTTGTAATCACTCGTTCTCACTAGATTATGTGGAAAATACCTTGTGTACAAACAATAAGCACTCTATTCATGTTCACAAGCACAACCACACTTCCTTGGAATTAGGAAACCATTGAATTTCATTAAACAACGAGTATCTAATGATCATTAGCATTTCATACAAGTATTTTCAGCTTAATCACTCATTAATGTGTGCTTCTCTTAATTTCATTCTAACAGGGCTGGACTTTTTGTGGTAATCACTCATTCTCAATTGATTATGTTGGAAACACCTTGTGTACAAACAATAAGCACTGTATTCATGTTAACAAGCACAACCACACTTCCTTGGAATTACGAAACCATTCAATTTCATTAAACAACGAGTATGTAATGATCATTAGCTTTTCATACAAGTATTTTCAGCTTAATCACTCATTAATGTGTGCTTCACTTGATTTCCTTCTAACAAGGCTGGACTTTTTGGTGTAATCACTCATTCTCACTTGACTATGTTGACAATACCTTCTGTACAAACAATAAGAACTGTATTCATGTTAAGAAGCACATCTACACTTCCTTGGAATTAGGAAACCATTGAATTTCATTACACAACGAGTATCTATTGATCTTTAGCATTTCTTACAAGTTTTTTCAGCTTAATCAATCATTAAGGTGTGCTTCACTTGATTTCCTTCTAACAAGGCTGGTCTTTTTGTTTTAATCACTCATTCTCACTTGACTATGTTGAAAATACCTTGTGTACAAACAATAAGCACTGTATTCATGTTAAGAAGCACATCTACACTTCCTTGGAATTAGGAAACCATTCAATTTCATTACACAATGAGTATCTATTGATCTTTAGCATTTTTTACAAGTTTTGTCAGCTTAATCAATCATTAATTTGTGCTTCACTTGATTTCCTTCTAACAAGGCTGGTCTTTTTCTTTTAATCACTCATTCTCACTTGACTATGTTGAAAATACCTCATGTACAAACAATAAGCACTCTATTCATGTTAACAAGCACATCTACACTTCCTTGGAATTAGGATACCATTCAATTTCATTACACAACGAGTATCTAATGATCACTAGCTTTTCTTACAAGTATTTTCTGCTTAGTCACTCATTAATGTCAGCTTCTCTTGATTTCTTTCTAACAAGCCGGGACTTTTTGTTGTAATCACTCATTCTCACTTGATTATGTTGAAAATACCTTGTGTACAAACAATAAGCACTCTATTCATGTTAGCAAGCACATCAACACCTCCTTGGCACTTGGAAAGCATTGAATTTCTTTAAACAACGAGTATCTAATGATGAGTAGCATTTCCTGAAACTATTTTCAGCTTAATCACACATTAATGTGTGCTTCTCTTGATTTCCTTCTAACAAGGCTGGACATTTTATTCTAATCACTCATTCTCACTTGGTTATGCTGAAAATACCTTGTTTACAAACAATAAGCACTCTATTCATGTTAACAAGCAAATCAACACCTCCTTGGAACTACGAAAGCTTTGAAGTTCATTAAACAATGAGTATCTAATGATGAGTAGTATTTCCTTAAACTATTTTCAGCTTAATCACACATTAATGTGTGCTTCTCTTGATTTCCTTCTAACAAGGCTGGACTTTTTGTTGTAATCACTCATTCTCACTATATTATGTTGAAAATACCTTGTGTACAAACAATAAGCACTCTATTCATGTTAACAAGCACAACCACACTTCCTTGGAATTAGGAAACCATTGAATTTCATTAAACAACGAGTATCTAATGATCATTAGCATTTCATACAAGTATTTTCAGCTTAATCACTCATTAATGTGTGCTTCTCTTAATTTCATTCTAACAAGGCTGGACTTTTTGTGGTAATCACTCATTCTCACTTGATTATGTTGGAAATACCTTGTGTACAAACAATAAGCACTGTATTCATGTTAACAAGCACAACCACACTTCCTTGGTATTACGAAACCATTCAATTTCATTAAACAACGAGTATGTAATGATCATTAGCTTTTCATACAAGTATTTTCAGCTTAATCACTCATTAATGTGTGCATCACTTGATTTCCTTCTAACAAGGCTGGACTTTTTGTTGGAATCACTCATTCTCACTTGACTATGTTGAAAATACCTTGTGTACAAACAATAAGCACTGTATTCTTGTTAAGAGGCACATCTACACTTCCTTGGAATTAGGAAACCATTGAATTTCATTACCCAACGAGTATCTATTGATCTTTAGCATTTCTTACAAGTTTTTTCAGCTTAATCAATCATTAATGTGTGCTTCACTTGATTTCCTTCTAACAAGGCTGGTCTTTTTCTTTTAATCACTCATTCTCACTTGACTATGTTGAAAATACCTTGTGTACAAACAATAAGCACTCTATTCATGTTAACAAGCACATCTACACTTCCTTGGAATTAGGAAACCATTCAATTTCATTACACATCGAGTATCTAATGATCACTAGCTTTTCTTACAAGTATTTTCCTCTTAGTCACTCATTAATGTCAGCTTCTCTTGATTTCTTTCTAACAAGGCTGGACTTTTTGTTGTAATCATTCATTCTCACTTGACTATGTTGAAAATACCTTGTGTACAAACAATAAGCACTCTATTCATGTTAGCAAGCACATCAACACCTCCTTGGATCTAGGAAAGCATTGAATTTCTTTAAACAACGAGTATCTAATGATAAGTAGCATTTCCTTAAACTATTTTCAGCTTAATCACACATTAATGCGTGCTTCTCTTGGTTTCCTTCTAACAAGGCTGGACTTTTTGTTTTAATCACTCATTCTCACTTGATTATGTTGAAAATACCTTGTTTACAAACAATAAGCACTCTATTCATGTTAGCAAGCACATCAACACCTCATTGGAACTAGGAAAGCATTGAATTTCATTAAACAACGGGTATCTAATGATGAGTAGCATTTCCTTAAACTATTTTCAGCTTAATCACACATTAATGTGTGCTTGATGCGAAAAACCCCAAAAAGACGTGGCTTAGGGACCCAACGCTCACAATGAATCAAAGAACAACCAGGAAAGCTAAATCAGAGTTTAATAATAGAAACCCTAGACCCAATATTTGAAGGAACACGAACCTAGGGTATTCATGAAGGATATGGACGCCATACTCCAAAAAAGGAAGGAATTGGGTGTGATAAGTCGATTTGAATGCCACAAGAAGAAGTACCTCTTGGTAAGTTCTTTAGTTCTTAAAAGAACCGAAGGAGAAACCCTCGCTTTCTATTTCACTGAAAGTTGTCTGATTTCCAAAGCTTAGAAGGGGTGCCTATTTATAGGCTTAGATAGCAATCCTAAAGAGGCAAAATTCCTATTTAGGAGAAATCCCTATTTTGGAGGAATTTCGGACTAATTCCACCACATACAATGAACTCCTATTTAGGAGTGAACGCTATCACTTAGTCTGACCCATTAAGTAGTCCAATTATATTAATTAGTCCTGGGCTCTCTTTAGAACTTGAATTCGCACCATTTGAAGCTTGCTTGGCTTGAATGTCCTGAATCAGCCCATTTAGTGCTTCTTTAATCTTTTTGGCCCTAGCTCGTGTTATTGGGCTTTCTGGAATGCGCAATGGACCTCTTGCATCCAGTGAAGCTCTGGCTTGTGTTATTGGGCCTTTTGGAATGGGCAATGGACTTCTTGCATCTATTGAAGCCTTCCACCCATCATCTTCATGGTTCTCATCATTCCCCCCTTCCTCAAAAGGATTCGCCCTCGAATCATCACCTACATCAAAAGGGGAAAGGTCAGAAACGTTAAATGTTGCACTCACATTATACTCACCAGGAAGGTCCAACTTATAAGCATTGTCATTAATTCGTGCTAGAACTTAGAAGGGACCATCTCCTCTAGGTTGTAGCTTTGAACGCCTCTGAGCTAGGAATCGTTCCTTGTGCATATGCACCCAAACCCAATCACCAGGTTTAAACATCACCTTCTTTCGTCCCTTGTTGACATGGGATGCGTATTGCTCAGTTCGTTTTTCAATATATTGCCGCACCTTCTCATGTAATTTTTTTATCATGTCAACTTTGTGTTCACCATCAACGTTGGCATACTCATTAACAGGTATAGGTACCAAATCCAGAGGAGTCAATGGATTAAAACCATATACAATTTCAAATGGAGAGTAGCTAGTAGTAGAAGGAACACTTCTATTATATGCAAACTCGATATGTGGTAGACAATCTTCCCATGTTTTCAAATTTGTTCGAATAATAGCACAGAAAAGGGTATAAAGAGTTCAATTAACCACCTCAGTCTACCCATCAGTTTGTGGATGACAAGTAGTTGAAAACAATAGTTTAGTACCTAACTTACCCCATAAAGTCTTCCAGAAGTAGCTTAAGAACTTTGTATCTCGGTCTGAAACAATGCTCCATGGCATGCCATGCAAACGCACTACTTCTCTAAAGAACAAGTCAGCCACATTGTTTGCATCATCAATTTTATGGCATGGGATGAAGTGTGCCATCTTTGAAAATCTATCAACAACAACAAATACAGAATCCCTACCCCGTTTTGTTCGTGGCAATCCCAGTACAAAGTCCATGGATAAATCAACCCAGGGATGGCTAGGTATAGGTAAAGGGGTATACAAGCCATGGGGTAAAACTCTAGATTTAGCCTGTTTGCATCTTATGCATTTCTCACATATCCTCTCAACATCTCGTTTCATGCGTGGCCAAAAGAAGTGTTCATTTAGGACATCTAAGGTTTTCCTAACTCCGAAATAACCCATTAGACCACCCTCATAAGCTTCTCTTACAACCAACTCCCTTAAAGAACTCATAGGCATGCATAAACGATTTTCCCTAAATAAGAAACCCTTATGCCTATAAAACTTCTCAAAGGCTGACTTCTCACATGCTCCATACACGTTAGCAAAGTCCGTATCTTTCACATATAAATCTTTAATATGTTCAAATCCTAATAAGTTTGCAGTAAGTGTAGAGATAAGGGCATACCTGCGAGATAATGCATCAGCTACCACATTGTCCTTACCTTGTTTATATTTGATGTTGTAGGGAAAGGTCTCAATAAATTCAATCCACTTAGCATGTCTTTTGTTCAACTTTCCTTGTCCCTTCAAGTGCTTCAACGATTCATGGTTAGTATGGATGACAAACTCCTTGGGCCAAAGGTAATGTTGCCATGTCTCCAAAGCCCATACCAATGCATACATCTCTTTATCATAAGTAGGATAATTAAGGCTTGCTCCACTTAGCTTTTCATTGAAGTAAGCAATTGGGCACCTTTCCTGCATCAAAACAGCTCCAATGCCAATACCTGAAGCATCACACTCAATCTCGAAAGCTTTTTCAAAGTTAGGTAAAGCAAGTAGGGGTGCAGAACTTAATTTTTCCTTTATGCAATTAAAAGCCTTGTCTTGGTCACTACCCCACCTAAAACTCGTGTTCTTTTTTATAAGCTCAGTGAGTGGTGCAGCAATGGTGCTAAAGTCCCTAACAAAGCGTCTATAGAAACTAGCTAGACCATGAAAGCTACGCACATCACTAATTGACTTAGGTGTAGGCCAATCACGAATTGCCTTAACTTTTTCCTCGTCAACCTCAACACCTTTAGAACTCACCACATAGCCAAGAAATGTGATCTGATTGGTACAAAAGGAACATTTCCTTAAGTTAGCATATAATTTTTCAGAACGTAAAACACTTACAATAAAACGTAAATGATCAAGATGCTCTTCTAGGGTTTTACTATAGACCAAAATATCATCAAAATACACAACCACAAATTTACCAATGAATGGACGCAAAACATGATTCATTGGTCGCATAAAAGTGCTTAGTGCATTAGTGAGACCAAATGGCATAACAAGCCATTCATACAGACCGTACTTAGTTTTGAAAGCTGTTTTCCACTCATCTCCCTCTCTCATCCTAATCTGATGATATCCACTTTTCAAATCAATCTCAGAAAAGACACAGGAACCATGCAATTCATCCAACATGTCATCTAATCTAGGTATGGGGTGACGATACTTTACAGTGATTTTGTTGATTGCTCAACAATCAACACACATCCTCCAAGTCCCATCTTTCTTGGGTACAAGTAGGACAGGAACAGCACATGGACTCATGCTTTCCCCGACATATCCTTTGGAAATAAGCTCCCCAACCTGCCTTTGAAGCTCCTTTGTCTCCTCAAGATTACTCTTATATGCTGGCCGGTTAGGGATGGATGCACCTGGGATGAAATCAATTTGATGCTCAATTCCTCTATTAGGTGGCAATCCACTTGGAACATCATCAGAGAATACATCTTCAAATTCCTGCAATAGAGCAACAACAACACTAGGCAAAGATGGGTCAAACTTAATAGTGTTAAAATAAGCCTCCTTGTGCAGAAGTACGATCATAGGTTGTTTGGCATAGAATGCTCTTTTGACATCACTCCCTTTTGCATAGAAACTTTCTCTTTTCTTCTCTTTCTCTTGTGTCATCACATTTTCTCCTCTCTTTTCTCTTTTATCAATCTTTCTTTTCTGTTCACTCTCATTTTTAATCCTTAATTGATCCTCATAAGCTTGTTGAGGTGATAATGGTACAAGAGTGACGGGTTTTTTATTCATTACAAAGGAATATCGGTTCTTGAAGCCATCATGCATAACTCACCTATCAAATTGCCATGGTCTTCCTAATAAAATATGACCTACATGCATAGGTACAACATCACATAAAATTTCATCACGGTACCTTCCGATAGAAAATGATATGAGCACTTGCTTATTTACCTTGACTTCACCACTGTCATTCAACCATTGAAGCTTATATGGCCTAGGATGCTTCATAGTAGGTAAATCCAACTTCTCAACCATAGTTGTGCTAGCAACATTAGTGCAACTCCCACCATCAATAATCATACTACATACCTTATCTTTGATGAGACACCTCGTTTGAAAGATGTTATCTCGTTGCACCTTATTTTCTTCCTTTACTTGCACATTCAATGCTCTCCTTGTAACGAGAGCTACTCCATTAACTGGATACTCCTCTCCATCACTTTCACCCTCTGATGATGGCATAGAATCATCATCTGATTCACTTTCAGTTTCAACATCACCATTACTTTTCAAGATCATTGCACGCTTATTTGGACATTGAGATGCAATGTGACCCCTGCCCAAACACTTAAAACATTTAACATCTCTATTTCTACTTGGTTGGGAGTTAGAATTACCTGCCTCCTTGCTAAAACCCATTATTCTTGTACTTGGATAGCTCGGCTTTGGACTTGTGATTGGTCATCTCGTCCCTTTTATTCCAATTTGGCTTCCAAGATGAGGTAGATCTTGAGTTCTGCCCAAACCGTGTGGAACCCTTTCGTTTGAGTTGCCTTTCAACTTTCATGGCCATGTGCACCATGTCTTCTAATTCCACATAGTGTTGCAATTCAACCACGTTTGCTATGTCCCTATTTAGCCCTTACAGAAATTGAGCCATGGTTGCTTCTCTATCTTTTTCTACATTTGCTCGAATCATGGTAATCTCCATCTCCTTGTGGTAATCCTCCACACTTTTGGTGCCCTGAGTGAGCCCTTGCAGCCTTTGGTACAGCTCCCTGTAATAGTGATTAGGGACAAACCTCCTCCTCATGATAGCCTTCATCTCCTCCCATGTATCAATAGACCGCTCATGATTCCTTCTCCTAGTCAAAACAAGTTGATCCCACCAAATAATAGCATAATCAGTGAATTCAACTGCAGCAAGCTTTACCTTTTTCTCCTCGGAATAGTTGTGGCAGTCAAAAACCAATTCAACCTTCTTCTCCCATTCTAGGTATGCATAAGGATCATTCTTACCTTGGAATGGAGGAATTGTCATTTTAATACTGCCCAAATTATGGTCATAGGTGCCTTGCCTCCCAAATTCTCTTTGATCCCTTCTATTGTTAGGAGTTCAGAGCACAGTAGTTTGATCATCAATTTCATCATCTTCTACATCATCTTCATGGTCATAGGCACGTCTCAACTGCCTTCTTGCTTTAGGAGCCTCATATTCCCCAAGCCTCCTTTGCAACTCTGCTATAGTATTAGATTGCTCCTCCATCCTCTCCCTCATATCATCAAATCTAGTATTCATACGCTCAAATTGTTGTTGCATAGCTTTGATCATGAAGGACACATCACCAGCTCCCTCCTGAGCTGCACCTTTGTCTTTGGATGTCATAATTACTTCTACAAAATAATAAGATACCTTACAGAGCACTCCCTCACGTGTTTCACTCAAAGGAAGGTGTCACACTCTCTTGTGTTTACACTCTTTATGGCTTTTTCTTTATATGAACTTTCACTCTTGCCTTTTACCACTCAGATTTCTCCTTTCAGCCCTATAAAGAACTAAACAAGGTAAATCAAGAGTATTGATTTTAAACAGAATAAGATAAATGGCGTAGAATTGAACAAATTGGCGAACAAGGAATCAAAAAATGAAAAAGGATATCAAGGCAAAATGATTTTAATGAACTAAACTCACAAAAAGAATCAGGATAAGGGAAGTTAAATTTAGAGGACAAACTTGGATAACAAGATAGGAAAATGGATGGCAGAATTGGAGTTGAGCAAGAAAACTTTGTTATTATTGTGGCCAATATGACCAAACTGTTAACTTTATCAATAACTTGAATTTGATGTTTCCTTTCTTTTCTGCTTTTTCTTTTCTTTTTTTCTTTTTTTTTTTTCGTTGATCCTTCTTTTTTTTTTGTTTTTTTCTTTTGCTCAACACAAAACAACAGTAAAACACTTAGATACAGCAATTGGAATTGAAATTAGCACGTTGAGAAGGATTGCCAGCAAACAGATTTGTGCATTTGAATTGTAATGCACATAATAGACAAATTGAATTGAAATAAATAAATCACAAGGAAGAAAATTAAAGACTGAGTGGATTCAACCTGATTTAGAGCCAAGCTCTGATACCAACTGATGCAGAAAACCCCAAAAAGACGTGGCTTAGGGACCCAACGCACACAATGAATCAAAGAACAACTAGGAAAGCTAAATCAGAGTTTAATAATAGAAACCCTAGACCTAATATTCGAACGAACACGAACCTAGGGTATTCAAGAAGGATATGGACGCCACACACCAAAAAAGGAAGGAATTGGGAGTGATAAGTCGATTTGAACGCCACAAGAAGAAGTACCTCTTGATAAGTTCTTTAGTTCTTAAAAGAACTGAAGGAGAAACCCTCGCTTTCTATTTCACTGAAAGTTGTCTGATTTCCAAAGCTTACAAGGGGTGCCTATTTATAGGCTTAGATAGCAATCCTAAAGAGGCAAAATTCCTATTTAGGAGAAATCCCTATTTTGGAGGAATTTCGGACTAATTCCAGCACATACAACGAACTCCTATTTAGGAGTGAACGCTATCACTTAGTCTGACCCATTAAGTAGTCCAATTATATTAATTAGTCCTGGGCTCTCTTTAGAACATGAATTCGCACCATTTGAAGCTTGCTTGGCTACAAATGTCTTGAATCAGCCCATTTAGTGCTTCTTTAATCTTTTTGGCTCTAGCTCGTGTTATTGGGCCTTCTGGAATGCGCAATGGACCTCTTGTATCCATTGAAGCACTAGCTTGTGTTATTGGGTCTTTTGGAATGGTCAATGGACTTCTTGCATCTATTGAAGCCTTCCACCAATCATCTCCATGGTTCTCATTAGTGCTTCTCTTGATTTCCATCTAACAAGGCTAGACTTTTTGTTGTAATCACTCATTCCCACTTCATTATGTTGAAAATACCTTGTGTACAAACAATAAGCACTTTATTCATGTTAACAAGCACATCAACACCTCCTCGGAACAAGGAAACCATTGAATTTCATTAAACAACGAGAATCTAATGATGACTAGCATTTCCTTAAACTATTCTCAGCTTAATCACACTTTAAGGTGTGCTCCCCTTGATTTCCTTCTAACAAGGCTGGACTTTTTGTTGTAATCACTCATTCTCACTTGATTATGTTGAAAATACCTTGCGTACAAACAATAAGCACTCTATTCATGTTAGCAAACACATCTACACTTCCTTGCAATTAGGAAACCATTCAATTTCATTAAACAACGAGTATCTAATGATCATTAGCTTTTCATACAAGTATTTTCAGCTTAATCACTCATTAATGTGTGCTTCTCTTGATTTCATTCTAACAAGGCTGGACTTTTTGTGGTAATCACTCATTCTCACTTGATTATGTTGAAAATACCTTGTGTACAAACAATAAGCACTGTATTCATGTTAACAAGCACAACCACACTTCCTTGGAATTAGGAAACCGTTCAATTTCATTAAACAACGAGTATCTAATGACCATTAGCATTTCATAAAAGTATTTTCAGCTTCATCACACATTAATGTGCGCTTCACTTGATTTCCTTCTAACAAGGCTGGACTTTTTGTTGTAATCACTCATTCTCACTTGACTATGTTGAAAATAACTTGTGTACAAACAATAAGCACTGTTTTCATGTTAACAAGCACATCTACTCTTCCTTGGAATTAGGAAACCATTCAATTTCATTACACAACGAGTATCTATTCATCATTAGCATTTCTCACAAGCTTTTTCAGCTTAATCACTGATTAATGTGTGCTTCACTTGATTTCCTTCTAACAAGGTAGGACTTTTTGTTGTAATCACTCATTCTCACCTGACTATGTTGAAAATACCTTGTGTACAAACAATCAGCACTCTATTCATGTTAACAAGCACATCTACACTTTCTTGGAATTAGGAAACCATTTAATTTCATTAAACAACGAGTATCTAATGATCATTAGCATTTCTTACAAGTATTTTCAGCTTAATCACTCCTTAATATGTGCTTCTCTTGATTTCCTTCTAACAAGGCTGGACTTTTTGTTGTAATCACTGATTCTCACTTGATTATGTTGAAAATACCTTGTGAACAAACAATAAGAACTCTATTCATGTTAACAAGCACATCTACACTTCCTAGGAATTAGGAAACCATTCACTTTCATTAAACAACGAGTATCTAACGATCATTTGCATTTCTTACAAGTATTTTCAGCTTAATCACTCATTAATGTGTGCTTCTCTTGATTTCCTTCTAACAAGGCTGGACTTTTTGTTGTAATCACTCACGCTCAATTAATGATGTTGAAAAGACCTTGCGTACAAACAATAAGGACACTATTCATGTTAACAAGCACATCTACACTACCTTGGAATTAGGAAACCATTCAATTTCATTAAACAACGAGTATCTAATGATCATTAGCATTTCTTACAAGTATTTTCAGCTTAATCACTCATTAATGTGAGCTTCTCTTGATTTCCTTCTAACAAGGCGGGACTTTTTGTTGTAATCACTCATTCTCACTTGATTATATTGAAAATACCTTGTGTACAAACAATAATCACCATCTTTTCCAGCTTAATCAGTCATTAAAGTGTGCTTCTCTTGATTTTCTTCTAACAAGGCGGGACAGTTTGTTGTAATCACTCATTCTCACTTGATTATGGTGAAAATACCTTGTGTACAAACAATAAGCACTCTATTCATGTTAACAAGCACATCCACACTTCCTTGGTATTGGGAAACTATTCAATTTCATTAAACAACAAGTATCTAACCATCACTTTCATTTCTTACAAGTATTTTCAGCTTAATCACTCCTTAATGTGTGCTTCTCTTGATTTCCTTCTAACAAGGCGGGACTTTTTGTTGTAATCACTGATTCTCACTTGATTATGTTGAAAATACCTTGTGTACAAACAATAAGAACTCTATTCATGTTAACAAGCACATCTACACTTCGTCGGAATTAGGAGACCATTGAAATTCATTAAACAACGAGTATCTAACGATCATTTGCATTTCTTACAAGTATTTTCAGCTTAATCACTCATTAATGTGTGCTTCTCTCGATTTCCTTCTAACAAGGCTGGACTTTTTGTTGTAATCACTCATTCTCACATGTTTATGTTGAAAATACCTTGCGTACAAACAATAAGGACACTATTCATGTTAACAAGCACATCTACACTACCTTGGAAGTAGGAAACCATTCAATTTCATTAAACAACGAGTATCTAATGATCATTAGCATTTCTTACAAGTATTTTCAGCTTAATCGCTCATTAATGTGTGCTTCTCTTGATTTCCTTCTAACAAGGTGGGACTTATTGTTGTAATCACTCATTCTCACTTGATTATGTTGAAAATACCTTGTGTACAAACAATAAGCACTCTATTCATGTTAACAAGCACATCTACACTTCCTAGGAATTAGGAAACCATTCACTTTCATTAAACAACGAGTATCTAACGATCATTTGCATTTCTTACAAGTATTTTCAGCTTAATCACTCATTAATGTGTGCTTCTCTTGATTTCCTTCTAACAAGGCTGGACTTTTTGTTGTAATCACTCACGCTCAATTAATGATGTTGAAAAGACCTTGTGTACAAACAATAAGCACTCTATTCATGTTAACCAGCACATCTACACTTCCTTCGAATTAGGAAACCTTTCAATTTCATTAAACAATGAGTATCTACCTATCAGTAGCATTTCTTACAAGTATTTTCAGCTTAATCGCTCATTAATGTGTGCTTCTCCTGATTTCCTTCTAACAAGGCTGGACTTACTCTATTCATGTTAACAAGCACATCTACACTTCGTCGGAATTAAGAAACCATTGAATTTCATTAAACAACGAGTATCTGATGATCATTAGCATTTCTTACAAGTATTTTCAGCTTAATCACTCATTAATGTGAGCTTCTCTTGATTTCCTTCTAACAAGGCGGCACTTTTTGTTGTAATCACTCATTCTCACTTGATTATATTGAAAATACTTTGTGTACAAACAATAAGGACCCTCTTTTCCAGCTTAATCAGTCATTAAAGTGTGCTTCTCTTGATTTCCTTCTAACAAGGCGGGACATTTTGTTGTAATCACTCATTCTCACTTGATTATGTTGAAAATACCTTGTGTACAAACAATAAGCACTCTATTCATGTTAACAAGCACATCTACACTTCCTTGGTATTGGGAAACCACTTAATTTCATTCAACAATGAGTATCTAACCATCAGTTGCATTTCTTACAAGTATTTTCAGCTTAATCACTCATTAATGTGTGCTTCTCTTGATTTCCTTCTAACAAGGCGGGACTTTTTGTTGTAATCACTGATTCTCACTTGATTATGTTGAAAATACCTTTTGTACAAACAATAAGAACTCTATTCATGTTAACAAGCACATCTACACTTTGTCGGAAGTAGGAAACCATTGAAATTCATTAAACAACGAGTATCTAATGATCATTTGCATTTCTTACAAGTATTTTCAGCTTAATCACTCATTAATGTGTGCTTCTCTCGATTTCCTTCTAACAAGGCTGGACTTTTTGTTGTAATCACTGATTCTCACTTGATTATGTTGAAAATACCTTTTGTACAAACAATAAGAACTCTATTCATGTTAACAAGCACATCTACACGTCGTCGGAAGTAGGAAACCATTGAAATTCATTAAACAACGAGTATCTAACGATCATTTGCATTTCTTACAAGTATTTTCAGCTTAATCACTCATTAATTTGTGCTTCTCTCGATTTCCTTCTAACAAGGCTGGACTTTTTGTTGTAATCACTCATTCTCACATGTTTATGTTGAAAATACCTTGCGTACAAACAATAAGGACACTATTCATGTTAACAAGCACATCTACACTACCTTGGAAGTAGGAAACCATTCAATTTCATTAAACAACGAGTATCTAATGATCATTAGCATTTCTTACAAGTATTTTCAGCATAATCGCTCATTAATGTGTGCTTCTCTTGATTTCCTTCTAACAAGGTGGGACTTTTTGTTGTAATCACTCATTCTCACTTGATTATGTTGAAAATACCTTGTGTACAAACAATAAGCACTCTATTCATGTTAACAAGCACATCTACACTTCCTAGGAATTAGGAAACCATTCACTTTCATTGAACAACGACTATCTAACGATCATTTGCATTTCTTACAAGTATTTTCAGCTTAATCACTCATTAATGTGTGCTTCTCTTGATTTCCTTCTAACAAGGCTGGACTTTTTGTTGTAATCACTCACGCTCAATTAATGATGTTGAAAAGACCTTGTGTACAAACAATAAGCACTCTATTCATGTTAACCAGCACATCTACACTTCCTTCGAATTAGGAAACCTTTCAATTTCATTAAACAATGAGTATCTACCTCTCAGTTGCATTTCTTACAAGTATTTTCAGCTTAATCGCTCATTAATGTGTGCTTCTCCTGATTTCCTTCTAACAAGGGTGGACTTACTCTATTCATGTTAACAAGCACATCTACACTTCGTCGGAATTAAGAAACCATTGAATTTCATTAAACAACGAGTATCTGATGATCATTAGCATTTCTTACAAGTATTTTCAGCTTAATCACTCATTAATGTGAGCTTCTCTTGATTTCCTTCTAACAAGGCGGCACTTTTGTTGTAATCACTCATTCTCACTTGATTTTATTGAAAATACTTTGTGTACAAACAATAAGGACCCTCTTTTCCAGCTTAATCAGTCATTAAAGTGTGCTTCTCTTGATTTCCTTCTAACAAGGCGGGACATTTTGTTGTAATCACTCATTCTCACTTGATTATGTTGAAAATACCTTGTGTACAAACAATAAGCACTCTATTCATGTTAACAAGCACATCTACACTTCCTTGGTATTGGGAAACCATTTAATTTCATTCAACAATGAGTATCTAACCATCAGTTGCATTTCTTACAAGTATTTTCAGCTTAATCACTCATTAATGTGTGCTTCTCTTGATTTCCTTCTAACAAGGCGGGACTTTTTGTTGTAATCACTGATTCTCACTTGATTATGTTGAAAATACCTTTTGTACAAACAATAAGAACTCTATTCATGTTAACAAGCACATCTACACGTTCGTCGGAAGTAGGAAACCATTGAAATTCATTAAACAACGAGTATCTAACGATCATTTGCATTTCTTACAAGTATTTTCAGCTTAATCACTCATTAATTGTGTGCTTCTCTCGATTTCCTTCTAACAAGGCGNGACTTATCACTCCCAATCCTTCCTCTTCTGGAGGTGTGGGCGTCCCATAATCCATCTGAATACCCTAGGTTCGTGTTCCTTCGAATTTTGGGTCTAGGGTTTGTGTATTAAACCCTGATTTAGCTTTCCCTGGTTGTTCTTTGAATTCATGTGGTGCGTTGGGTCCTAAGCCACGTCTTTTGGGGTTTTCCGCATCAGTTGGTATCAGAGCCTGGCTCTAAATCAGGTTTGAACTCACTCACTTCTTTCAATTTTCTACTTGGTGATTTATTTATTTCGATTCAATTGTCTATTACCATTCAATGCACAAATCTGGTTTACTTGCATCCTTCTCAACGTGTAATTCAATTCCAATTGCTAGTATAAGTGTTCTACTGTTGTTTGTGTTGAGCAAAAGAAAAAAAAAAAAAGAAGATCAACGAAAAAAAAAAAAAGAAGAAAGAAAAAGAACAAAAAAAGAAGAAAAGAAAGGAAACATCAAATTCAAGTTATTGATAAAGTTAATAGTTTGGTCATATTGACCACAATAATAACAAAGTTTTCTTGCTCAACTCCAATTCTGCCATCCATTTTCCTATCTTGTTATCCAAGTTTGTCCTCTAAATTTAACTTCCCTTATCCTGATTCTTTTTGTGAGTTTAGTTCATTAAAATTGTTTGCCTTGATATCCTTTTTCGTTTTTTTGATTCCTTGTTCTCTAATTTGTTCAATTCTACACCATTTATCTCATTCTGTTCAAAATCAATACTCTTGATTTACCTTCTTTAGTTCTTTATAGAGCTGAAAGGAGAAATCCGAGTGGTAAAAGGCAAGAGTGAAAGTTCATATAAAGAAAAAGCCATAAAGAGTGTAAACACGAAAGAGTGTGACACCTTCTTTTGAGTGAAACACGTGAGGGAGTGCTCTGTGAGGTATTTTATTATTTTGTGTAGAAGTAATACTATGACATCCAAAGACAAAGGTGCAGCTCAGGAGGGAGCTGGTGATGTGTCCTTCATGATCAAAGCTATGCAACAACAATTTGAGCGTATGAATACCAGATTTGATGATATGAGGGAAAGGATGGAGGAGCAATCTAATACTATAGCAGAGTTGCAAAGGAGGCATGGGGAGTATGAGGCTCCTAAAGCAAGAAGGCAGTTGAGACGTGCCTATGACCATGAAGATGATGAAATTGATGATCAAACTACTGCGGTCCGAACTGCTAACAATAGAAGGGATCAAAGAGAATTTGGGAGGCAAGGCACCTATGACCATAATTTGGGCAGTATTAAAATGACACTTCCTCCATTCCAAGGTAAGAATGATCCTGATGCATACCTAGAATGGGAGAAGAAGGTTGAGTTGGTTTTTGATTGCCACAACTATTCCGAGGAGAAAAAGGTAAAGCTTGCTGCAGTTGAATTCACTGATTATGCTATTATTTGGTGGGATCAACTTGTTTTGACTAGGAGAAGGAATCGTGAGCGGCCTATTGATACATGGGAGGAGATGAAGGCTATCATGAGGAGGAGGTTTGTCCCTAATCACTATTACAGGGAGCTGTACCAAAGGCTGCAAGGGCTCACTCAGGGCACCAAAAGTGTGGAGGATTACCACAAGGAGATGGAGATTACCATGATTCGGGCGAATGTAGAAGAAGATAGAGAAGCAACCATGGCTCGATTTCTGCAAGGGCTAAATGGGGACATAGCAAACGTGGTTGAATTGCAACACTATGTGGAATTAGAAGACATGGTACACATGGCCATGAAAGTTGAAAGGCAACTCAAACGAAAGGGTTCCACACGGTTTGGGCAGAACTCAGGATCTACCTCATCTTGGAAGCCAAATTGGAATAAAAGGGACGAGATGACCAACTACAAGTCCAAAGCCGAGCTATCCAAGTACAAGAATGTGGGTTCTAGCAAGGAGGCAGGTAATTCTGACCCCCAACCAAGTAGAAATAGAGATGTTAAATGTTTTAAGTGTTTGGGCAGGGGTCACATTGCATCTCGATGTCCAAATAAGCGTGCAATGATCTTGAGAAGTAATGGTGAAGTTGAAACTGAAAGTGAATCAGATGATGATTCTATGCCATCATCAGAGGGTGAAAGTGATGGAGAAGAGTATCCAGTTAATGGAGTAGCTCTTGTTACAAGGCGAGCATTGAATGTGCAAGTAAAGGAAGAAAATGAGGTGCAACGAGATAACATCTTTCAGACGAGGTGTCTCATCAAAGATAAGGTATGTAGTATGATTATTGATGGTGGGAGTTGCACTAATGTTGCTAGCATAACTATGGTTGAGAAGTTGGATTTACCTACTATGAACCATCCTAGGCCATATAAGCTTCAATGGCTGAATGACAGTGGTGAAGTCAAGGTAAATAAGCAAGTGCTCATATCATTTTCTATCGGAAGGTACCGTGATGAAATTTTATGTGATGTTGTACCTATGCATGTGGGCCATATTCTATTAGGAAGACCATGGCAATTTGATAGGCGAGTTATGCATGATGGCTTCAAGAATCGATATTCCTTTGTAATGAATAAAAAACCCGTCACTCTTGTACCATTATCACCTCAACAAGCTTATGAGGATCAATTAAGGATTAAAAATGAGAGTGAACAGAAAAGAAAGATTGATAAAAGAGAAAGTTTCTATGCAAAAGGGAGTGATGTCAAAAGAGCATTCTATGCCAAACAACCTATGATCGTACTTCTGTACAAGGAGGCTTATTTTAACACTAACAAGTTTGACCCATCTTTGCCTAGTGTTGTTGTTGCTCTATTGCAGGAATTTGAAGATGTATTCCCTGATGATGTTCCAAGTGGATTGCCACCTAATAGAGGAATTGAGCATCAAATTGATTTCATCCCAGGTGCATCCATCCCTAACCGGCCAGCATATAAGAGTAATCCTGAGGAGACAAAGGAGGTTCAAAGGCAGGTTGAGGAGCTTATTTCCAAAGGATATGTGAGGGAAAGCATGAGTCCATGTGCTGTTCCTGTCCTACTTGTACCCAAGAAAGATGGGACTTGGAGGATGTGTGTTGATTGTCGAGCAATCAACAAAATCACTCTAAAGTATCGTCATCCCATACCTAGATTAGATGACATGTTGGATGAATTGCATGGTTCCTGTGTCTTTTCTAAGATTGATTTGAAAAGCGGATATCATCAGATTAGGATGAGAGAGGGAGATGAGTGGAAAACAGCTTTCAAAACTAAGTACGGTCTGTATGAATGGCTTGTTATGCCATTTGGTCTCACTAATGCACCAAGCACTTTTATGCAACTAATGAATCATGTTTTGCGTCCATTCATTGGTAAATTTGTGGTTGTGTATTTTGATGATATTTTGGTCTATAGTAAAACCCTAGAAGAGCATCTTGATCATTTACGTTCTATTCTAAGTGTTTTACGTTCTGAAAAATTGTATGCTAACTTAAGGAAATGTTCCTTTTGTACTAATCAGATCACATTTCTTGGCTATGTGGTGAGTTCTAAAGGTGTTGAGGTTGACGAGGAAAAAGTTAAGGCAATTCGTGATTGGCCTACACCTAAGTCAATTAGTGATGTGCGTAGCTTTCATGGTCTAGCTAGTTTCTATAGACGCTTTGTTAGGGACTTTAGCACCATTGCTGCACCACTCACTGAGCTTATAAAAAAGAACACGAGTTTTAGGTGGGGTAGTGACCAAGACAAGGCTTTTAATTGCATAAAGGAAAAATTAAGTTCTGCACCCCTACTTGCTTTACCTAACTTTGAAAAAGCTTTCGAGATTGAGTGTGATGCTTCAGGTATTGGCATTGGAGCTGTTTTGATGCAGAAAAGGCACCCAATTGCTTACTTCAGTGAAAAGCTAAGTGGAGCAAGCCTTAATTATCCTACTTATGATAAAGAGATGTATGCATTGGTACGGGCTTTGGGGACATGGCAACATTACCTTTGGCCCAAGGAGTTTGTCATCCATACTGACCATGAATCGTTGAAGCACTTGAAGGGACAAGGAAAGTTGAACAAAAGACATGCTAAGTGGATTGAATTTATTGAGACCTTTCCCTACAACATCAAATATAAACAAGGTAAGGACAATGTGGTAGCTGATGCATTATCTCGCAGGTATGCCCTTATCTCTACACTTACTGCAAACTTATTAGGATTTGAACATATTAAAGATTTATATGTGAATGATCCGGACTTTGCTAACGTGTATGGAGCATGTGAGAAGTCAGCCTTTGAGAAGTTTTATAGGCATAAGGGTTTCTTATTTAGGGAAAATCGTTTATGCATGCCTATGAGTTCTTTAAGGGAGTTGGTTGTAAGAGAAGCTCATGAGGGTGGTCTAATGGGTCATTTCGGAGTTAGGAAAACCCTAGATGTCCTAAATGAACACTTCTTTTGGCCACGCATGAAACGAGATGTTGAGAGGATATGTGAGAAATGCATAACATGCAAACAGGCTAAATCTAGAGTTTTACCCCATGGCTTGTATACCCCTTTACCCATACCTAACCATCCCTGGGTTGATTTATCCATGGACTTTGTACTGGGATTGCCACGAACAAAACGGGGTAGGGATTCTGTATTTGTTGTTGTTGATAGATTTTCAAAGATGGCACACTTCATCCCATGCCATAAAACTGATGATGCAAACAATGTGGCTGACTTGTTCTTTAGAGAAGTAGTGCGTTTGCATGGCATGCCAAGGAGCATTGTTTCAGACCGAGATACAAAGTTCTTAAGCTACTTCTGGAAGACTTTGTGGGGTAAGTTAGGTACTAAACTATTGTTTTCAACTACTTGTCATCCACAAACTGATGGGCAGACTGAGGTGGTTAATCGAACTCTTTCTACCCTTTTGCGTGCTATTATTCAAACAAATTTGAAAACATGGGAAGATTGTTTACCACATGTCGAGTTTGCATATAATAGAAGTGTTCATTCTACTACTAGCTACTCTCCATTTGAAATTGTATATGGTTTTAATCCATTGACACCTCTGGAATTGGTACCTATACCTGTCAATGAGTATGCCAACGTTGATGGTGAACGCAAAGCTGACATGATAAAAAAATTGCATGAGAAGGTGCGGCAACATATTGAAAAACGAACTGAGCAATACGCATCCCATGTCAACAAGGGACGAAAGAAGGTGGTGTTTGAACCTGGTGATTGGGTTTGGGTGCATATGCGCAAGGAACAATTCCCAGCTCAGAGACGTTCAAAGCTACAACCTAGAGGAGATGGTCCCTTCCAAGTTCTAGCACGAATTAATGACAATGCTTATAAGTTGGAACTTCCTGGTGAGTATAATGTGAGTGCAACATTTAACGTTTCTGACCTTTCCCCTTTTGATGTAGGTGATGATTCGAGGGGGAATCCTTTTGAGGAAGGGGGGAATGATGAGAACCATGGAGATGATGGGTGGAAGGCTTCAATAGATGCAAGAAGTCCATTGCCCATTCCAGAAGGCCCAATAACACAAGCTAGAACTTCAATGGATGTAAGAGGTCCATTGCACATTCCAGAAGGCCCAATAACACGAGCTAGGGCCAAAAAGATTAAAGAAGCACTAAATGGGCTGATTCAGGACATTCAAGCCAAGCAAGCTTCAAATGGTGCGAATTCAAGTTCTAAAGAGAGCCCAGACCTAATTAATATAATTGGACTACTTAATGGGTCAGACTAAGTGATAGCATTCACTCCTAAATAGGAGTTCATTGTATGTACTGGAATTAGTCCGAAATTCCTCCAAAATAGGGATTTCTCCTAAATAGGAATTTTGCCTCTTTAGGATTGCTATCTAAGCCTATAAATAGGCACCCCTTGTAAGCTTTGGAAATCAGACAACTTTCAGTGAAATAGAAAGCAAGGGTTTCTCCTTCGGTTCTTTTGAGAACTAAAGAACTTATCAAGAGGTTTTCTTCTTGTGGCGTTCAAACCGACTTATCACTCCCAATTCCTTCCTCTTCTGGAGTGTGGCGTCCATATCCATCTTGAATACCCTAGGTTCGTGTTCCTTCGAATTTTGGGTCGAGGGTTTGTGTTATTAAACCCTGATTTAGCTTTCCTGGTTGTTCTTTGATTCATTGTGTGCGTTGGGTCCCTAAGCCACGTCTTTTTGGGGTTTTCCGCATCACTTTTTGTTGTAATCACTAATTCCAAGTTAATGATGTTGAAAAGAGCTTGTGTACAAACAATAAGCACGCTATACATGATAAGAAGCACATCTACTCTTCCTCAGAAATAGGAAAGCATTCAATTTCATTAAACAAGGAGAATCTAATGATCTTTACCATTTCTTACAAGTATTTTCAGCTTCATTACTCATTAATGAGTGCTTCTCTTGTTTTCCTTATAGCAAGGCTGGACTTTTTGTTGTAATCACTCATTCTAGCTTAATGATGTTCAAAATAGGTTGTGTACAAACAATAAGCACTCTATTCATGTTAACAAGCTCACCTACACTTCCTTGGAATTAGGAAACCCTTCAATTTCATTAAACAAGGAGAATCTAATGATCTTTAGCATTTCTTACAAGTATTTTCAGCTTCATCACTCCTTAATGTGTGCTTCTCTTGATTTCCTTCCAACAACGCTGGACTTTTTGTTGTAATCACTAATTCCAACTTAATGATGTTGAAAAGAGGTTGTGTACAAACAATAAGCACGCTATTCATGTTAACAAGCACATCTACTGTTCCCTAGAATTAGGAAACCATTCAATTTCATAAAACATGGAGAATCTAATGATCTTTAGCATTTCTTACAAGTATTTTCAGCTTCATTACTCATTAATGTGTGCTTCTCTTGATTTCCTTCTAACAAGGCTGGACTTTTTGATGTAATCACTCATTCTAGCTTAATGATGTTCAAAATAGGTTTTGTACAAACAATAAGCACTCTCTTCATGTTAACAAGCTCACCTACACCTCCTTGGAATTAGGAAACCATTCAATTTCATTAAACAAGGAGAATCTAATGATCTTTAGCATTTCTTTCAAGTATTTTCAGCTTCATCACACATTAATGTGTGCTTCTCTTGATTTCCTTCTAACAACGCTGGACTTTTTGTTGTAATCACTAATTCCAAGATAATGATGTTGAAAAGAGATTGTGTACAAACAATATGCACACTATCCAGGTTAACAAGCGGATCTACTCTTCCTTAGAATTAGGAAACCATTCAATTTCATTAAACAAGGAGAATCTAATGATCTTTAGCATTTCCTACAAATATTTTCAGCTTCATCACTCATTAATGTGCGCGTCTCTTGGTTTCCTTCGAACAACGCTGGGCTTTTTGATGAGAACCATGGAGATGATGGGTGGAAGGCTTCAATAGATGCAAGAAGTCCATTGCCCATTCCAGAAGGCCCAATAACACAAGCTAGAGCTTCAATGGATGTAAGAGGTCCATTGCACATTCCAGAAGGCCCAATAACACGAGCTAGGGCCAAAAAGATTAAAGAAGCACTAAATGGGCTGATTCAGGACATTCAAGCCAAGCAAGCTTCAAATGGTGCGAATTCAAGTTCTAAAGAGAGCCCAGGCCTAATTAATATAATTGGACTACTTAATGGGTCAGACTAAGTGATAGCATTCACTCCTAAATAGGAGTTCATTGTATGTACTGGAATTAGTCCGAAATTCCTCCAAAATAGGGATTTCTCCTAAATAGGAATTTTGCCTCTTTAGGATTGCTATCTAAGCCTATAAATAGGCACCCCTTGTAAGCTTTGGAAATCAGACAACTTTCAGTGAAATAGAAAGCAAGGGTTTCTCCTTCGGTTCTTTTGAGAACTAAAGAACTTATCAAGAGGTTTTCTTCTTGTGGCGTTCAAACCGACTTATCACTCCCAATTCCTTCCTCTTCTGGAGTGTGGCGTCCATATCCATCTTGAATACCCTAGGTTCGTGTTCCTTCGAATTTTGGGTCTAGGGTTTGTGTCATTAAACCCTGATTTAGCTTTCCTGGTTGTTCTTTCATTCATTGTGTGCGTTGGGTCCCTAAGCCACGTCTTTTTGGGGTTTTCCGCATCACTTTTTGTTGTAATCACTAATTCCAAGTTAATGATGTTGAAAAGAGCTTGTGTACAAACAATAAGCACGCTATACATGATAAGAAGCACATCTACTCTTCCTCAGAAATAGGAAAGCATTCAATTTCATTAAACAAGGAGAATCTAATGATCTTTACCATTTCTTACAAGTATTTTCAGCTTCATTACTCATTAATGAGTGCTTCTCTTGTTTTCCTTATAGCAAGGCTGGACTTCTTGTTGTAATCACTCATTCTAGCTTAATGATGTTCAAAATAGGTTGTGTACAAACAATAAGCACTTTATTCATGTTAACAAGCTCACCTACACTTCCTTGGAATTAGGAAACCCTTCAATTTCATTAAACAAGGAGAATCTAATGATCTTTAGCATTTCTTACAAGTATTTTCAGCTTCATCACTCCTTAATGTGTGCTTCTCTTGATTTCCTTCTAACAACGCTGGACTTTTTGTTGTAATCACTAATTCCAACATAATGATGTTGAAAAGAGTTTGTGTACAAACAATAAGCACGCTATTCATGTGAACAAGCACATCTACTCTTCCTTAGAATTAGGAAACCATTCAATTTCATAAAACATGGAGAATCTAATGATCTTTAGCATTTCTTACAAGTATTTTCAGCTTCATTACTCATTAATGTGTGCTTCTCTTGATTTCCTTCAAACAAGGCTGGACTTTTTGATGTAATCACTCATTCTAGCTTAATGATGTTCAAAATAGGTTGTGTAGAAACAATAAGCACTCTATTCATGTTAACAAGCTCACCTAAACTTCCCTGGAATTAGGAAACCATTCAATTTCATTAAACAAGGAGAATCTAATGATCTTTAGCATTTCTTACAAGTATTTTCAGCTTCATCACTCATTAATGTGTGCTTCTCTTGATTTCCTTCTAACAAGGCTGGACTTTTTGTTGTAATCACTAATTCCAACTTAATGATGTTGAAAAGAGCCTGTGTACAAACAATAAGCACGCTATTCATGTTAACAAGCACATCTACTCCTCCTTAGAATTAGGAAATCATTCAATTTCATTAAAAAAGGAGAATCTAATGATCTTTGGCATTTCTTACAAATATTTTCAGCTTCATCACTCATTAATGTGTGCTTCTCTTGATTTCCTTCTAACAACGCTGGACTTTTTGTTGTAATATCTAATTCCAACTTAATGATGTTGAAAAGAGCTTGTGTACAAACAATAAGCACGCTATTCATGTTAACAAGCACATCTACTCCTCCTTAGAATTCGGAAATCATTCAATTTCATGAAACAAGGAGAATCTAATGATCTTTGGCATTTCTGACAAATATTTTCAGCTTCATCACTCATTAATGTGTGCTTCTCTTGATTTCCTTCTAACAACGCTGGACTTTTTGTTGTAATCACTAATTCCAAGATAATGATGATGAAAAGAGATTGTGTACAAACAATATGCACACTATTCAGGTTAACAAGCGGATCTACTCCTCCTTAGAATTAGGAAACCATTCAATTTCATTAAACAAGGAGAATCTAATGATCTTTAGCATTTCTTACAAGTATTTTCAGCTTCATCACTCACTAATGTGCGCTTCTCTTTGTTTCCTTCGAACAACGCTGGACCTTTTGTTGTAATCACTATTTCCAAGTTAATGATGTTGAAAAGAGCTTGTGTACAAACAATAAGCACGCTATACATGTTAAGAAGCACATCTACTCTTCCTTAGAATTAGGAAAGCTTTCAATTTCATTAAACAAGGAGAATCTAATGATCTTTACCGTTTCCTACAAGTATTTTCAGCTTCATTACTCGTTAATGAGTGCTTCTTTTGATTTCCTTCTCACAAGGCTGGACTTTTTGTTGTAATCACTAATTCCAACCTAATGATGTTGAAAAGAGCTTGTGTACAAACAATAAGCACGCTATTCATGTTAAAAAGCACATCTACTCCTCCTTAGAATTAGGAAATCATTCAATTTCATTAAAAAAGGAGAATCTAATGATTGTTGGCATTTCTTACAAGTATTTTCAGCTTCATCACTCATTAATGTGTGCTTCTCTTGATTTCCTTCTAACAAGGCTGGACTTTTTGTTGTAATCACTCATTCTAACTTAATGATGTTCAAAATAGGTTGTGTACAAACAGTAAGCACTCTATTCATGTTAACAAGCTCACCTACACTTCCTTGAAATTAGGAAACCATTCAATTTCATTAAACACGGAGAATCTAATGATCTTTAGCATTTCTTACAAGTATTTTCAGCTTCATGACTCATTAATGAGTGCTTCTCTTGATTTCCTTCTAACAAGGCTGGACTTTTTGTTGTAATCACTCATTCTAGCTTAATGATGTTCAAAATAGGTTGTGTACAAACAATAAGCACTCTATTCATGATAACAAGCTCACCTACACTTCCTTGGAATTAGGAAAGCATTCAATTTCATTAAACAAGGAGAATCTAATGATCTTTAGCATTTCTTACAAGTATTTTCAGCTTCATCACTCATTAATGTGTGCTTCTCTTGATTTCCTTCTAACAAGGCTGGACTTTTTGTTGTAATCACTCATTCTAACTTAATGATGTTCAAAATAGGATGTGTACAAACAATAAGCGCTCTATTCATGTTAAGAAGCTCACCTACACTTCCTTGGAATTAGGAAACCATTCAATTTCATTAAACAAGGAGAATCTAATGATCTTTAGCATTTCTTACAAGTATTTTCAGCTTCATCACTCATTAATGAGTGCTTCTCTTGATTTCCTTCTAACAAGGCTGGACTTTTTGTTGTAATCACTCATTCTAACTTAATGATGTTGAAAATAGCTTGTGTACATACAATAAGCACTCTATTCATGTTAACAAGCTCTCCTACACTTCCTTGGAATTAGGAAACCATTCAGTTTCATTCAACAAGGAGAATCTAATGATCTTTAGCATTTCTTACAAGTATTTTCAGCTTCATCACTCATTAATGTGTGCTTCTCTTGATTTCCTTCTAACAAGGCTGGACTTTTTGTTGTAATCACTCATTCTAACTTAATGATGTTGAAAATAGCTTGTGTACAAACAATAAGCACTCTATTCATGTTAACAAGCTCACCTACACTTCCTTGGAATTAGGAAACCATTCAATTTCATTAAACAAGGAGAATCTAATGATCTTTAGCATTTCTTACAAGTATTTCCAGCTTCATCACTCATTAATGTGTGCTTCTCTTGATTTCCTTCTAACAAGGCTGGACTTTTAGTTGTAATCCCTGATTCCAAGTTAATGATGTTGAAAAGAGCTTGTGTACAAACAATAAGCACGCAATTCATGTTAACAAGCACATCTACTCTTCCTTAGAATTAGGAAACCATTCAATTTCATTAAACAAGGAGAATCTAATGATCTTTAGCATTTCTTACAAGTATTTTCAGCTTCATCACTCATTAATGTGTGCTTCTCTTGATTTCCTTCTAACAAGGCTGGACTTTTTGTTGTAATCACTCATTCTAACTTAATGATGTTGAAAATAGCTTGTGTTCAATCAATAAGCTCTCTATTCATGTTAACCAGCTCACCTACACTTCCTTGGAATTAGGAAACCATTCAATTTCATTAAACAAGGAGAATCTAATGATCTTTAGCATTTCTTACAAGTATTTTCAGCTTCATCACTCATTAATGTGTGCTTCTCTTGATTTCCTTCTAACAAGGCTGGACTTTTTGTTGTAATCACTCATTCTAACTTAATGATGTTCAAAATAGGTTGTGTACAAACAGTAAGCACTCTATTCATGTTAACAAGCTCACCTACACTTCCTTGGAATTAGGAAACCATTCAATTTCATTAAACACGGAGAATCTAATGATCTTTAGCATTTCTTACAAGTATTTTCAGCTTCATCACTCATTAATGAGTTCTTCTCTTGATTTCCTTCTCACAAGGCTGGACTTTTTGTTGTAATCAGTCATTCTAACTTAATGATGTTGAAAAGAGCTTGTGTACAAACAATAAGCACGCAATTCATGTTAACAAGCACATCTACTCTTCCTTAGAATTAGGAAACCATTCAATTTCATTAAACAAGGAGAATCTAATGATCTTTAGCATTTCTTACAAGTATTTTCAGCTTCATCACTCACTAATGTGTGCTTCTCTTGATTTCCTTCTAACAACGATGGACTTTTTGTTGTAATCACTAATTCCAACTTAATGATGTTGAAAAGACGTTGTGTACAAACAATAAGCTCGCAATTCATGTTAACAAGCATATCTACTCTTCCTTAGAATTAGGAAACCATTCAATTTCATTAAACAAGGAGAATCTAATGATCTTTAGCATTTCTTACATGTTTTTTCAGCTTGATCACTCATTAATGTGTGCTTCTCTTGATTTCCTACTAACAAGGCTGGACTTTTTGTTGTAATCACTCATTCTAACTTAATGATGTTGAAAATAGCTTGTGTACAAACAATAAGCACTCTATTCATGTTAACAAGCTCACCTACACATCCTTGGAATTAGGAAACCATTCAATTTCTTTAAACAAGGAGAATCTAATGATCTTTATCATTTCTTACAAGTATTTTCAGCTTCATTACTCATTAATGAGTGCTTCTCTTGATTTCCTTCTAACAAGGCTGGTCTTTTTGTTGTAATCACTCATTCTAACTTAATGATGTTGAAAATAGGTTGTGCACAATCAAGAAGCACTCTATTCATGTTAACAAGCTCACCTACACTTCCTTGGAATTAGGAAAGCATTCAATTTCATGAAACAAGGAGAATCTAATGATCTTTAGCATTTCTTACAAGTATTTTCAGCTTCATCACTCATTAATATGTGCTTCTCTTGATTTCCATCTAACAAGGCTGGACTTTTTGTTGTTATCACTCATTCTAACTTAATGATGTTGAAAATAGCTTGTGTACAAACAATACCCACTCTATTCATGTTAACAAGCTCACCTACACTTCCTTGGAATTAGGAAAGCATTCAATTTCATTAAACAAGGAGAATCTAATGATCTTTAGCATTTCTTACAAGTATTTTCAGCTTCATCACTCATTAATGTGTGCTTCTCTTGATTTGCTTCTAACAAGGCTGGACTTTTTGTTGTAATCACTCATTCTAACTTAATGATGTTCAAAATAGGTTGTGTACAAACAAGAAGCACACTATTCATGTTAACAAGCACATCTACACATCCTTGGAATTAGGAAACCATTCAATTTCATTAATCAACGAGAATCTAATGATCTTTAGCATTTCTTTCAAGTATTTTCAGCTTCATCACTCATTAATCTGTGCTTCTCCTCATTTCCTTCTAACAAGGCGGGACTTTTCGTTGTAATCACTCATTCTCACTTAATGATGTTGAAAATAAGTTGGGTACAAACAATATCACTCATTAATCTGTGCTTCTCCTCATTTCCTTCTAACAAGGCGGGACTTTTCGTTGTAATCACTCATTCTCACTTAATGATGTTGAAAATAAGTTGGGTACAAACAATAAGCACACTATTCATGTTAACAAGCACATCTACACTTCCTTGGAATTAGGAAACCATTGAATTTCATTGAACAACGAGAATCTAATGATCTTTAGCATTTCTTACAAGTATTTTCTGCTTCATCACTCATTAATGTGTGCTTCTCTTGATTTCCTTCTAACAAGGTTGGGCATTTTGTTGGAATCACTCATTCTAACTTAATGATGTTGAAAATAGCATGTGTACAAAAAATAAGCACTCTATTCATGTTAACAAGCTCACCTACACTTCCTTGGAATCAGGAAACCATTCAATTTCATTAAACAATGAGAATCTAACGAGCTTTAGCATTTCTTACGGGTATTTTCAGCTTAATCACTCATTAAATTGTGCTTCTCTTCATTTCCTTCTAACAAGGCTGGACTTTTTGTTGTAATCACTCATTCTAACTTAATGATGTTGAAAATAGGTTGGGTACAAGCAATAAGCACTCTATTCAAGTTAACAAACACATCTATACTTCCTTGGAATTAGGAAACCATTCAATTTCATTGAACAACGAGAATCTAATGATCTTTAGCATTTCTTACAAGTATTTTCAACTTCATCACTCATTCATATGTGCTTCTCTTGATTTCCTTCTAACGAAACGGGGCTTTTTGTTGTAATCACTAATTCCATCTTAATGATGTTGAAAATAGCTTGTGTACAAACAATAAGCACTCTATTCATGTTAACAAGCTCACCTGCACTTCCTTGGAATTAGGAAATCATTGAATTTGATAAAGCAAGGAGTATCTAATGATCATTAGCATTCCTTACCAGTATTATCAGCTTAATCACTCATTAACGTGTGCTTCTCTTGATTTCCTTCTAAAAAGGCTGGACTTTTTGTTGTAATCACTCCTTCTAACAAGGCTGGACTTTTTGTTGTAATCACTAATACCAACTTAATGATGTTGAAAAGAGCTTGTGTACAAACAATAAGCACTCTATTCACGTTAACAAGCACATCTACACTTCCTTGGAATTAGGAAACCATTCAATTTCATTCAACAAGGAGAATCTAATGATCTTTAGCATTTCTTACAAGTATTTTCAGCTTCATCACTCATTAATGTGTGCTTCTCTTGATTTCCTTCTAACAAGGCTGGACATTTTGTTGTAATCACTCATTGAAACTTAATGATGTTGAAAATAGCTTGTGTGGAAACAATAAGCACTCTATTGATGTTAACATGCTCACCTACACTTCCTTCGAATTAGGAAAACATTCATTTTCATGAAACAATGAGAATCTAACGATCTTTAGCATTTCTTCCGAGTATTTTCAGCATAATCACTCATTAATGTGTGCTTCTCTTGATTTCCTTCTAACAAGGCTGGACTTTTTGTTGTAATCACTCATTCGAACTTAATGATGTTGAAAATAGCTTGTGTACAAACAATAAGCACTCTATTCATGCTAACAAGCTCACCTACACTTCCTTGGAATTAGGAAACCACTCAATTTCATTAAACAACGAGAATCTAATGATCTTTAGCATTTCTTACAAGTATTTTCAGCTTCATCACTCATTAATGTGTGCTTCTCTTGATTTCCTTCTAACGAGGCAGGGCTTTTTGTTGTAATCACTAATTTTAACTTAATGATGTTGAAAATAGGTTGTGTACAAAGAATAAGCAATCTATTCATGTTAACAAGCTCACCTACACTTCCTTGGAATTAGGAAACTATTGAATTTCATAAAACAACGAGTATCTAGTCATCATTAGCATTTCTTACCGGTATTTGTAGCTTAATCACTCATTAATGTGTGCTTCTCTTGATTTCCTTCTAACAAGGATGGACTTTTTGTTGTAATCACTAATACCAACTTAATGATGTTGAAAAGAGCTTGTGTACAAACAATAAGCACTCTATTCACGTTAACAAGCACATCTACACTTCCTTGGAATTAGGAAACCATTCAATTTCATTCGACAATGAGAATCTAATGATCTTTAGCATTTCTTACAAGTATTTTCGGCTTCATCACTCATTAATGTGTGCTTCTCTCGATTTCCTTCTAACAAGGCTGGACATTTTGTTGTAATCACTCATTGAAACTTAATGATGTTGAAAATAGCTTGTGTGGAAACAATAAGCACTCTATTGATGTTAACAAGCTCACCTACACTTCCTTGGAATTAGGAAACCATTCATTTTCATTAAACAACGAGAATCTAATGATCTTTAGCATTTCTTCGAGTATTTTCAGCTTAATCAGTCATTAATGTGTGCTTTTCTTGATTTCCTTCTAAGAAGGCTGGACTTTTGTTGTAATCACTCCTTCTCAACTTAATGATGTTCAAAATAGGTTGTGTACAAACAATAAGCACTCTATTCATGTTAACAAGCACATCTACACTTCCTTGGAATTAGGAAACCATTCAATTTCATTAAACAACGAGAATCAAATAATCTTTAGCATTTCTTACAAGTATTTTCAGCTTGATCACTCAACCATGTGTGCTTCTCTTGATTTGCTTCTAACGAGGCAGGGCTTTTTGTTGTAATCACTAATTCTAACTTAAAGATGTTCAAAATAGCTTGTGTACAAACAATAAGCACTCTATTCAAGTTAACAAGCACATCAACACTTCCTTGGAATTAGGAAACCATTCAATTTCTTTAAACAACGAGAATCAAATAATCTTTAGCATTTCTTATCAGTATTTTCAGCTTCATCACTCATTAATATGTGCTTCTCTTGATTTCCTTCTAACAACGCTGGAGTTTTTCTTGTAATCACTAATTCCAACTTAATGATGTTGAAAACAGCTTATGTACAAACAATAAGCACTCTATTCATGCTAACAAGCTCACCTACACTTCCTTGGAGTTAGGAAACCATTCATTTTCATCAAACAACGAGAATCTAATGAGGTTTAGCATTTCTTCCGAGTATTTTCAGCATAATCACTCATTAATGTGCGCTTCTCTTGATTTCCTTCTAACAAGGCTGGACATTTTGTTGTAATCACTCATTGAAACTTAATGATGTTGAAAATAGCTTGTGTGCAAACAGTAAGCACTCTATTCAAGTTAACAAGCTCACCTACACTTCCTTGGAATTAGGAAACCATTCATTTTCATCAAACAACGAGAATCTAATGAGCTTTAGCATTTCTTCCGAGTATTTTCAACATAATCACTCATTAATGTGTGCTTCTCTTCATTTCCTTCTAACAAGGCTGGACTTTTTGTTGTAATCACTCATTCAAACTTAATGATGTTCAAAATAGCTTGTGTACAAACAATAAGCACTCTAATCAAGTTAACAAGCACATCAACATATCCTTGGAATTAGGAAACCATTCAATTTCAGTAAACAACGAGAATCAAATAATCTTTAGCATTTCTTATCAGTATTTTCAGCTTCATCACTCATTAATGTGTGCTTCTCTTGATTTCCTTCTAACAACGCTGGAGTTTTTCTTGTAATCACTAATTCCAACTTAATGATGTTGAAAACAGCTTAAGTACAAACAATAAGCACTCTATTCATGCTAACAAGCTCACCTACACTTCCGTGGAATTAGGAAACCATTCAATTTCATTAACCAACGAGAATCTAATGATCTTTAGCATTTCTTACCAGTATTTTCAGCTTCATCACTCATTAATGTGTGCTTCTCTTGATTTCCTTCTAACAAGGCTGGACTTTTGTTGTAATCACTAATTCAACTTAATGATGTTGAAAATAGCTTGTGTACAAACAATAAGCACTCTATTCATGTTAACAAGCTCACCTACACTTCCTTGGAATTAGGAAACCATTCAATTTCATAAACAACGAGAATCTAATGATCTTTAGCATTTCTTACAAGTATTTTCAGCTTCATCACTCATTAATGTGTGCTTCTCTTGATTTCCTTCTAACAAGGCTGGACTTTTGTTGTAATCACTCATTCAACTTAATGATGTTGAAAATAGCTTGTGTACAAACAATAAGCACTCTATTCATGTTAACAAGCTCACCTACACTTCCTTGGAATTAGGAAACCATTCAATTTCATTAAACAACGAGAATCTAATGATCTTACATTTCTTACCAGTATTTTCAGCATCATCACTCATTAATGTGTGCTTCTCTTGATTTCCTTCTAACAAGGCTGGACTTTTTGTTGTAATCACTCATTCAAATTAATGATGTTCAAAAAGGCTTGTGTACAAACAATAAGCACCTATTCATGTTAACAAGCTCACCTACACTTCCTTGGAATTAGGAAACCATTCAAATTTCATTAAACAAGGAGAATCTAATGATCTTTAGCATTTCTTACAAGTATTTCAGCTTCATCACTCATTAATGTGTTGCTTCTCTTGATTTTGCTTCTAACAGGGCTGGACATTTTGTTGTAATCACTCATTCAAACTTAATGATGTTGAAAATAGCTTGTGTACAAACAATAAGCACTCTATTCATGTTAACAAAGCTCACCTACACTTCCTTGGAATTAGGAAACCATTCAATTTCATTAAACAACGAGAATCTAATGATCTTTAGCATTTCTTACAAGTATTTTCAGCTTCATCACTCATTAATGTGTGCTTCTCTTGATTTCCTTCTAACAAGGCATGGCTTTTTGTTGTAATCACTAATTCTAACTAATGATGTTGAAAAGTAGCTTGTGTACAAACAATAAGCACTCTATTCATGTTAACAAGCTCATCTACACTTCCTTGGAATTAGGAAACCATTCAATTTTCATGTAAACAAGGAGAACTCTAATGATCTTTAGCATTTCTTACAAGTATTTTCAGCTTCATCACTCATTAATGTGTGCTTCTCTGATTCCTTCTAACAAGGCTGGAGATTTTGTTGTAATCACTCAATTCCAACTTATATGGTGTTGAAAAATAGGCTTGTGTACAAACAATAAGCACTCAATATTCATGTTAACAAGCTCACCTACACTTCCTTGGAATTTAGGAAACCATTCAATTTCATTCAAACAAGAGAATCTAATGATCTTTAGCATTTCTTACAAGTATTTCACCTTCATCACTCATTAATGTGTGCTTCTCTTGATTTCCTTCTAAACAGGGCTGGTCATTTTGTTGTAGATCACTTCATCTGCTAACTAATGATGTTTCATAAATAGGTTGTGTAGACAAACATATTAAGTCACTCTATGATCATGGTTAACAAGCTCACTTACACTCTCCTTGGAATTAGGAAACCATTCAATTTCATTAAATCAACGAGAATCTAATGATCTTTAGCATTTCTTAAAAGTATTTTCAGCTTCCATCACTCATTAGATGTGTCGCATCTCTTTGCATTTCCTTCCTAACAATGGCTGGACTTTATGTTGTAATCAGCACATTCTAAGTCAATGATGTTGAAAAATAGAATGGTTGTACAAACCAATAAGCCCTCTATTCAGGTTGAACGAAGGTTCACCTACACTTCCTTGCGAATTTACGGAAACCATTCAATTTCTTTACAAGCAACGAGAATCTAATGATCTTTTGCATTTCTTAACAATGTATTTTTCACCTTCTTCACTCATTAATGTGTGCTTCTCTTGATTTCCTTCTAACAAGGCTGGACTTTTTGTTGTAATCACTAATTCCAACTTAATGATGTTGAAAAGAGCTTGTGTACAAACAATAAGCACTCTATTCATGTTAACAAGCACATCTACACTTCCTTGGAATTAGGAAACCATTCAATTTCATTAAACAACGAGAATCTAATGATCTTAGCATTTCTTACAAGTATTTTCAGCTTCATCACTCATTAATGTGTGCTTCTCTTGATTTCCTTCTAACAAGGCTGGACTTTTTGTTGTAATCACTAATTCCAACTTAATGATGTTGAAAATAGCTTGTGTACAAACAATAAGCACTCTATTCATGTTAACAAGCTCACCTACACTTCCTTGGAATTAGGAAACCATTCATTTTCATTAAACAACGAGAATCTAATGATTTTAGCATTTCTTACAAGTATTTTCAGCTAATCACTCATTAATGTGTGCTTCTCTTGATTTCCTTCTAACAAGGCTGGACTTTTTGTTGTAATCACTCATTCCAACTTAATGATGTTGAAAATAGCTTGTGTACAAACAATAAGCACTCTATTCATGTTAACAAGCTCACCTACACTTCCTTGGAATTAGGAAACCATTCAATTTCATTAAACAACGAGAATCTAATGATCTTTAGCATTTCTTACAAGTATTTTCAGCTTCATCACTCATTAATGTGTGCTTCTCTTGATTTCCTTCTAACAAGGCTGGACTTTTTTTGTAATCACTCATTCTAACTTAATGATGTTGAAAATAGCTTGTGTACAAACAATAAGCACTCTATTCATGTTAACAAGCTCACCTACACTTCCTTGGAATTAGGAAACCATTCAATTTCATAAAACAACGAGAATCTAATGATCTTTAGCATTTCTTACAAGTATTTTCAGCTTCATCACTCATTAATGTGTGCTTCTCTTGATTTCCTTCTAACAAGGCTGGACTTTTTGTTGTAATCACTAATTCCAACTTAATGATGTTGAAAAGAGCTTGTGTACAAACAATAAGCACTCTATTCATGTTAACAAGCACATCTACACTTCCTTGAATTAGGAAACCATTCAATTTCATTAAACAACGAGAATCTAATGATCTTTAGCATTTCTTACAAGTATTTTCAGCTTCATCACTCATTAATGTGTGCTTCTCTTGATTTCCTTCTAACAAGCTGGACTTTTGTTGTAATCACTCATTGAAACTTAATGATGTTGAAAATAGCTTGTGTACAAACAATAAGCACTCTATTCATGTTAACAAGCTCACCTACACTTCCTTGGAATTAGGAAACCATTCAATTTCATTAAACAACGAGAATCTAATGATCTCTTTAGCATTTCTTACAAGTATTTTCAGCTTCATCACTCATTAATGTGTGCTTTTCTTGATTTCCTCTAAGAAGGCTGGACTTTTTGTTGTAATCACTCCTTCTCACTTAATGATGTTCAAAANAATTTCATTAAACAAGGAGAATCTAATGATCTTTAGCATTTCTTCAAGTATTTTCAGCTTCATCACTCATTAATGTGTGCTTCTCTTGATTTCTTCTAACAGGCTGGACTTTTTTGTTGTAATCACTCATTCTAACTTAATATGTTAAAATAGCTTGTTGTACAAACAATAGCACTCTATTCATGTTAACAAGTCACCTACACTTCCTTGGATTAGGAAACATTCAATTTATTAACAAGGAGATCTAATGATCTTAGCATTCTTACAGTATTTTCGCTTCATCACTCATTAATGTGTGCTTCTTCTTGATTTCCTTCTAACAAGGCTCGACTTTTTGTTGTAATCACTCATCTAACTTAATGATGTTCAAATAGGTTGGTAGCAAAACAATAAGCATCTATTCATGTTAACAAGCTCACCTACACTTCCTTGGAACTTAGGAAACATTCAATTTCATTAAACAAGGAGAATCTAATGATCTTTAGCATTTCTTACAAGTATTTTCAGCTTCATCACTCAATAATGTGTGCTTCTCTTGATTTCCTTCTAACAAGCTGGACTTTTTGTTGTAATCACTCATTCTAACTTAATGATGTTGAAAATAGGTTGTGTACAAACAATAAGCACTCTATTCATGTTAACAGCCACCTACCATCCTTGGAATTAGGAAACCATTCAATTTCATTAACAAGGAGAATCTAATGATCTTTAGCATTTCTTACAAGTATTTTCAGCTTCATCACTCATTAATGTGTGCTTCTCTTGATTTCCTTCTAACAAGGCTGGACTTTTGTTGTAATCACTCATTCTAACTTAATGATGTTCAAAATAGCTTGTGTACAAACAATAAGCACTCTATTCATGTTAACAAGCTCACCTACACTCCTTGGAATTAGGAAACCATTCAATTTCATTAAACAAGGAGAATCTAATGATCTTTAGCATTTCTTACAAGTATTTTCAGCTTCATCACTCATTAATGTGTGCTTCTCTTGATTTCCTTCTAACAGGCTGGACTTTTGTTGTAATCACTCATTCTAACTTAATGATGTTCAAAATAGGTTGTGTACAAACAATAAGCACTCTATTCATGTTAACAAGCTCACCTACACTTCCTTGGAATTAGGAAACCATTCAATTTCATTAAACAAGGAGAATCTAATGATCTTTAGCATTTCTTACAAGTATTTTCAGCTTCATCACTCATTAATGTGTGCTTCTCTTGATTTCCTTCTAACAAGGCTGGACTTTTTGTTGTAATCACTCATTCTAACTTAATGATGTTCAAAATAGGTTGTGTACAAACAATAAGCACTCTATTCATGTTAACAAGCTCACCATACACTTCCTTGGAATTAGGAAACCATTCAATTTCATTAAACAACGAGAATCTAATGATCTTTAGCATTTCTTACAAGTATTTTCAGCTTCATCACTCATTAATGTGTGCTTCTCTTGATTTCCTTCTAACAAGGCTGGACTTTTTGTTGTAATCACTAATTCCAACTTAATGATGTTGAAAAGAGCTTGTGTACAAACAATAAGCACCTATTCATGTTAACAAGCACATCTACTCTTCCTTAGAATTAGGAAACCATTCAATTTCATTAAACAAGGAGAATCTAATGATCTTTAGCATTTCTTACAAGTATTTTCAGCTTCATCACTCATTAATGTGTGCTTCTCTTGATTTCCTTCTAACAAGGCTGGACTTTTTGTTGTAATCACTCATTCTAACTTAATGATGTTCAAAATAGGTTGTGTACAAACAATAAGCACTCTATTCATGTTAACAAGCTCACCTACACTTCCTTGGAATTAGGAAACCATTCAATTTCATTAAACAAGGAGAATCTAATGATCTTTAGCATTTCTTACAAGTATTTTCAGCTTCATCACTCATTAATGTGTGCTTCTCTTGATTTCCTTCTAACAAGGCTGGACTTTTTGTTGTAATCACTCATTCTAACTTAATGATGTTCAAAATAGGTTGTGTACAAACAATAAGCACTCTATTCATGTTAACAAGCCACCTACACTTCCTTGGAATTAGGAAACCATTCAATTTCATTAAACAAGGAGAATCTAATGATCTTTAGCATTTCTTACAAGTATTTTCAGCTTCATCACTCATTAATGTGTGCTTCTCTTGATTTCCTTCTAACAAGGCTGGACTTTTTGTTGTATCACTCATTCTAACTTAATGATGTTCAAAATCGGTTGTGTACAAACAATAAGCACTCTATTCATGTTAACAAGCTCACCTACACTTCCTTGGAATTAGGAAACCATTCAATTTCATTAAACAAGGAGAATCTAATGATCTTTAGCATTTCTTACAAGTATTTTCAGCTTCATCACTCATTAATGTGTGCTTCTCTTGATTTCCTTCTAACAAGGCTGGACTTTTTGTTGTAATCACTCATTCTAACTTAATGATGTTGAAAATAGTTGTGTACAAACAATAAGCACTCTATTCATGTTAACAAGCTCACCTACACTTCCTTGGAATTAGGAAACCATTCAATTTCATTAAACAAGGAGAATCTAATGATCTTTAGCATTTCTTACAAGTATTTTCAGCTTCATCACTCATTAATGTGTGCTTCTCTTGATTTCCTTCTACAAGGCTGGACTTTTTGTTGTAATCACTCATTCTAACTTAATGATGTTGAAAATAGCTTGTGTACAAACAATAAGCACTCTATTCATGTTAACAAGCTCACTACACTTCCTTGGAATTAGGAAACCATTCAATTTCATTAAACAAGGAGAATCTAATGATCTTTAGCATTTCTTACAAGTATTTTCAGCTTCATCACTCATTAATGTGTGCTTCTCTTGATTTCCTTCTAACAAGGCTGGACTTTTTGTTGTAATCACTAATTCTAACTTAATGATGTTGAAAATAGCTTGTGTACAAACAATAAGCACTCTATTCATGTTAACAAGCTCACCTACACTTCCTTGGAATTAGGAAACCATTCAATTTCATTAAACAAGGAGAATCTAATGATCTTTAGCATTTCTTACAAGTATTTTCAGCTTCATCACTCATTAATGTGTGCTTCTCTTGATTTCCTTCTAACAAGGCTGGACTTTTTGTTGTAATCACTCATTCTAACTTAATGATGTTCAAAATAGGTTGTGTACAAACAATAAGCACTCTATTCATGTTAACAAGCTCACCTACACTTCCTTGGAATTAGGAAACCATTCAATTTCATTAAACAAGGAGAATCTAATGATCTTTAGCATTTCTTACAAGTATTTTCAGCTTCATCACTCATTAATGTGTGCTTCTCTTGATTTCCTTCTAACAAGGCTGGACTTTTTGTTGTAATCACTCATTCTAACTTAATGATGTTCAAAATAGGTTGTGTACAAACAATAAGCACTCTATTCATGTTAACAAGCACATCTACACTTCCTTGGAATTAGGAAACCATTCAATTTCATTAAACAAGGAGAATCTAATGATCTTTAGCATTTCTTACAAGTATTTTCAGCTTCATCACTCATTAATGTGTGCTTCTCTTGATTTCCTTCTAACAAGGCTGGACTTTTGTTGTAATCACTCATTCTAACTTAATGATGTTCAAAATAGGTTGTGTACAAACAATAAGCACTCTATTCATGTTAACAAGCTCACCTACACTTCCTTGGAATTAGGAAACCATTCAATTTCATTAAACAAGGAGAATCTAATGATCTTTAGCATTTCTTACAAGTATTTTCAGCTTCATCACTCATTAATGTGTGCTTCTCTTGATTTCCTTCTAACAACGCTGGACTTTTTGTTGTAATCACTAATTCCAACTTAATGATGTTGAAAAGAGGTTGTGTACAAACAATAAGCACGCTATTCATGTTAACAAGCACATCTACTCTTCCTTAGAATAGGAAACCATTCAATTTCATTAAACAAGGAGAATCTAATGATCTTTAGCATTTCTTACAAGTATTTTCAGCTTCATCACTCATTAATGTGTGCTTCTCTTGATTTCCTTCTAACAAGGCTGGACTTTTTGTTGTAATCACTCATTCTAACTTAATGATGTTCAAAATAGGTTGTGTACAAACAATAAGCACTCTATTCATGTTAACAAGCTCACCTACACTTCCTTGGAATTAGGAAACCATTCAATTTCATTAAACAAGGAGAATCTAATGATCTTTAGCATTTCTTACAAGTATTTTCAGCTTCATCACTCATTAATGTGTGCTTCTCTTGATTTCCTTCTAACAAGGCTGGACTTTTGTTGTAATCACTCATTCTAGCTTAATGATGTTCAAAATAGGTTGTGTACAAACAATAAGCACTCTATTCATGTTAACAAGCTCACCTACACTTCCTTGGAATTAGGAAACCATTCAATTTCATTAAACAAGGAGAATCTAATGATCTTTAGCATTTCTTACAAGTATTTTCAGCTTCATCACTCATTAATGTGTGCTTCTCTTGATTTCCTTCTAACAACGCTGGACTTTTTGTTGTAATCACTAATTCCAACTTAATGATGTTGAAAAGAGCTTGTGTACAAACAATAAGCACGCTATTCATGTTAACAAGCACATCTACTCTTCCTTGGAATTAGGAAAGCATTCAATTTCATTAAAGAAGGAGAATCTAATGATCTTTAGCATTTCTTACAAGTATTTTCAGCTTCATCACTCATTAATGTGTGCTTCTCTTGATTTCCTTCTAACAAGGCTGGACTTTTTGTTGTAATCACTCATTCTAACTTAATGATGTTCAAAATAGGTTGTGTACAAACAATAAGCACTCTATTCATGTTAACAAGCTCACCTACACTTCCTTGAATTAGGAAACCATTCAATTTCATTAAACAAGGAGAATCTAATGATCTTTAGCATTTCGTACAAGTATTTTCAGCTTCATCACTCATTAATGTGTGCTTCTCTTGATTTCCTTCTAACAAGGCTGGACTTTTTGATGTAATCACTCATTCTAGCTTAATGATGTTGAAAATAAGCTGTGTAGCAAACAATAAGCACCTATTCATGTAACAAGCACACTACACTTCCTTGGAATTAGGAAACCATTCAATTTCATTAAACAACGAGAATCTAATGATCTTTAGCATTTCTTACAAGTATTTTCAGCTTCATCACTCATAATGTGTGCTTCTCTTGATTTCCTTCTAACAAGGCTGGACTTTTTGTTGTAATCACTCATTCCAACTTAATGATGTTGAAAATAGGTTGTGTACAAACAATAAGCACTCTATTCATGTTAACAGCACATCTACACTTCCTTGGATTAGGAAACCATTCAATTTCATTAACAACGAGAATCTAATGATCTTAGCATTTCTTACAAGTATTTTCAGCTTCATCACTCATTAATGTGTGCTTCTCTTGATTTCCTTCTAACAAGGCTGGACTTTTGTTGTAATCACTCATTCAACTTAATGATGTTCAAAATAGGTTGTGTACGAAACAATAAGCACTCTATTCATGTTAACAAGTCACCTACACTTCCTTGGAATTAGGAAACCATTCAATTTCATTAAACAAGGAGAATCTAATGATCTTAGCATTTCTTACAAAGTATTTTCAGCTTCATCACTCATTAATGTGTGCTTCTCTTGATTTCCTTCTAACAAGGCTGCACTTTTTGTTGTAATCACTCATTCCAACTTAATGATGTTCAAAATAGGTTGTGTACAAACAATAAGCACTCTATTCATGTTAACAAGCACATCTACACTTCCTTGGAATTAGGAAACCATTCAATTTCATTAAACAAGCGAGAATCTAATGATCTTTAGCATTTCTACAAGTATTTTCAGCTTCATCACTCATTAATGTGTGCTTCTCTTGATTTCCTTCTAACAAGGCTGGACTTTTGTTGTAATCACTCATTCTAACTTAATGATGTTCAAAATAGGTTGTGTACAAACAATAGCACTCTATTCATGTTAACAAGCTCACCTACACTTCCTTGGAATTAGGAAACCATTCAATTTCATTAAACAAGGAGAATCTAATGATCTTTAGCATTTCTTACAAGTATTTTCAGCTTCATCACTCATTAATGTGTGCTTCACTTGATTTCCTTCTAACAACGCTGGATTTTTTGTTGTAATCACTAATTCCAAGTTAATGATGTTGAAAAGAGCTTGTGTACAAACAATAAGCACGATATTCAAGTTAACAAGCACATCTACTCTTCCTTAGAATTAGGAAACCATTCAATTTCTTTAAAAAAGGAGAATCTAATGATCTTTAGCATTTCTTACAAGTATTTTCAGCTTCATTACTCACTAATGTGTGCTTCTCTTGATTTCCTTCTAACGTGGCTGGTCTTTTTGATGTAATCACTCATTCAAGCCTAATGATGTTCAAAAGAGGTTGTGTACAAACAATAAGGACTCTATTCATGTTAACAAGCTCACCTACACTTCCTTGGAATTAGGAAACCATTCAATTTCGTTCAACAAGGAGAATCTAATGATCTTTAGCATTTCTTAAAAGTATTTTCGGGTTCATCAGTCATTAAGGTGTGCTTCTCTTGATTTCCTTCTAACAAGGCTGGACTTTTTGTTGTAATCACTCATTCTAACTTAATGATGTTGAAAATAGGTTGTGTACAAACAATAAGCACTCTATTCATGTTAACAAGCTCACCTACACTTCCTTGGAATTAGGAAACCATTCAATTTCATTAAACAAGGAGAATCTAATGATCTTGAGGATTTCTTACAAGTATTTTCAGCTTCATCATTCATTAATGTGTGCTTCTCTTGATTTCCTTCTAACAATGCTGGTCTATTTGTTGTAATCACTCATTCTAACTTAATGATGTTGAAAAGAGCTTGGGTACAAACAATAAGCACGCTATTCATGTTAACAAGCACATCTACACTTCCTTGGAATTAGGAAACCGTTCAGTTTCATTGAAACAAGGGGAATCTAATGATCTTTAGCATTTCTTACAAGTATTTTCAGCTTCATCACTCATTAATGTGTGCTTCTCTTGATTTCCTCCAAACAAGGCCGAACTTTTTGTTGTAATCGCTCATTCTAACTTAATGATGTTCAAAATAGTTGTGTACAACAATAAGCGCTCTATTCATGTTAACAAGCTCACCTACACTTCCTTGGAATTAGGAAACCATTCAATTTCATTAAACAAGGAGAATCTAATGATCTTTAGCATTTCTTACAAGTATTTTCATCTTCATCACTCATTAATGTGTGCTTCTCTTGATTTCCTTCTAACAAGGCTGGACTTTTTGTTGTAATCACTCATTCTAACTTAATGATGTTCAAAATAGGTTGTGTACAAACAATAAGCACTCTATTCATGTTAACAAGCTCACCTACACTTCCTTGGAATTAGGAAACCATTCAATTTCATTAAACAACGAGAATCTAATGATCTTTAGCATTTCTTACAAATATTTTCAGCTTCATCACTCATTAAAGTGTGCTTCTCTTGATTTCCTTCTAACAACGCTGGACTTTTGTTGGTAATCACTAATTCCAACTTAATGATGTTGAAAAGAGCTTGTGTACAAACAATAAGCACGCTATTCATGTTAACAAGCACATCTACACTTCCTTGAATTAGGAAACCATTCAATTTCATTAAACAAGGAGAATCTAATGATCTTTAGCATTTCTTACAAGTATTTTCAGCTTCATCACTCATTAATGTGTGCTTCTCTTGATTTCCTTCTAACAGGCTGGACTTTTGTTGTAATCACTCATTCTAGCTTAATGATGTTCAAAATAGGTTGTGTACAAACAATAAGCACTCTATTCATGTTAACAAGCTCACCTACACTTCCTTGGAATTAGGAAACCATTCAATTTCATTAAACAAGGAGAATCTAATGATCTTTAGCATTTCTTACAAGTATTTTCAGCTTCATCACTCATTAATGTGTGCTTCTCTTGATTTCCTTCTAACAAGGCTGGACTTTTTGTTGTAATCACTAATTCCAACTTAATGATGTTGAAAAGAGCTTGTGTACAAACAATAAGCACGCTATTCATGTTAACAAGCACATCTACTCTTCCTTAGAATTAGGAAACCATTCAATTTCATTAAACAAGGAGAATCTAATGATCTTTAGCATTTCTTACAAGTATTTTCAGCTTCATCACTCATTAATGTGTGCTTCTCTTGATTTCCTTCTAACAAGGCTGGACTTTTTGTTGTAATCACTCATTCTAACTTAATGATGTTCAAAATAGGTTGTGTACAAACAATAAGCACTCTATTCATGTTAACAAGCTCACCTACACTTCCTTGGAATTAGGAAACCATTCAATTTCATTAAACAAGGAGAATCTAATGATCTTTAGCATTTCTTACAAGTATTTTCAGCTTCATCACTCATTAATGTGTGCTTCTCTTGATTTCCTTCTAACAAGGCTGGACTTTTTGTTGTAATCACTCATTCTAACTTAATGATGTTCAAAATAGGTTGTGTACAAACAATAAGCACTCTATTCATGTTAACAAGCTCACCTACACTTCCTTGGAATTAGGAAACCATTCAATTTCATTAAACAAGGAGAATCTAATGATCTTTAGCATTTCTTACAAGTATTTTCAGCTTCATCACTCATTAATGTGTGCTTCTCTTGATTTCCTTCTAAACAACGTTCACCTACACTTCCTTTTGATTAGGAAACCATTCAACTTCATTAAACAACGAGAATCTAATGATCTTTAGCATTTCTTACAAGTATTTTCAGCTTCATCACTCATTAATGTGTGCTTCTCTTGATTTCCTTCTAACAAGGCTGGACTTTTTGTTGTAATCACTCATTCTAACTTAATGATGTTCAAAATAGGTTGTGTACAAACAATAAGCACTTATTCATGTTAACAAGCTCACCTACACTTCCTTGGAATTAGGAAACCATTCAATTTCATTAAACAAGAGAATCTAATGATCTTTAGCATTTCTTACAAGTATTTTCAGCTTCATCACTCATTAATGTGTGCTTCTCTTGATTTCCTTCTAACAAGGCTGGACTTTTTGTTGTAATCACTCATTCTAACTTAATGATGTAATCACTATTCCAAGTTAATTGATGTTGAAAAGAGCTTGTGTACAAACAATAAGCATGCTATTCATGTTAACAAGCACATCTACTCTTCCTTAGAATTAGGAAACCATTCAATTTCATTAAACAAGGAGAATCTAATGATCTTTAGCATTTCTTACAAGTATTTTCAGCTTCATCACTCATTAATGTGTGCTTCTCTTGATTTCCTTCTAACAAGCTGGACTTTTTGTTGTAATCACTCATTCTAACTTAATGATGTTCAAAATAGGTTGTGTACAAACAATAAGCACCTATTCATGTTAACAAGCTCATCCTACACTTCCTTGGAATTAGGAAACCATTCAATTTCATTAAACAAGGAGAATCTAATGATCTTTAGCATTTCTTACAAGTATTTTTCAGCTTCATCACTCATTAATGTGTGCTTCTCTTGATTTCCTTCTAACAACGCTGGACTTTTTGTTGTAATCACTAATTCCAAGTTAATGATGTTGAAAAGAGCTTGTGTACAAACAATAAGCACGATATTCATGTTAACAAGCACATCTACTCTTCCTTAGAATTAGGAAACCATTCAATTTCATTAAAAAAGGAGAATCTAATGATCTTTAGCATTTCTTACAAGTATTTTCAGCTTCATTACTCATTAATGTGTGCTTCTCTTGATTTCCTTCTAACATGGCTGGACTTTTTGATGTAATCACTCATTCAAGCTTAATGATGTTCAAAAGAGGTTGTGTACAAACAATAAGGACTCTATTCATGTTAACAAGCTCACCTACACTTCCTTGGAATTAGGAAACCATTCAATTTCGTTAAACAAGGAGAATCTAATGATCTTTAGCATTTCTTACAAGTATTTTCGGCTTCATCACTCATTAATGTGTGCTTCTCTTGATTTCCTTCTAACAAGGCTGGACTTTTTGTTGTAATCACTCATTCTAACTTAATGATGTTGAAAATAGATTGTGTACAAACAATAAGCACTCTATTCATGTTAACAAGCTCACCTACACTTCCTTGGAATTAGGAAACCATTCAATTTCATTAAACAAGGAGAATCTAATGATCTTTAGGCATTTCTTACAAGTATTTTCAGCTTCATCATTCATTAATGTGTGCTTCTCTTTATTTCCTTCTAACAAGGCTGGACTATTTGTTGTCATCACTAATTCTAACTTAATGATGTTGAAAAGAGCTTGTGTACAAACAATAAGCACGCTATTCATGTTAACAAGCACATCTACTCTTCCTTAGAATTAGGAAACCATTCAGTTTCATTAAACAAGGGGAATCTAATGATCTTTAGCATTTCTTACAAGTATTTTCAGCTTCATCACTCATTAATGTGTGCTTCTCTTGATTTCCTTCCAAACAAGGCTGGACTTTTTGTTGTAATCACTCATTCTAACTTAATGATGTTCAAAATACGTTGTGTACAAACAATAAGCACTCTATTCATGTTAACAAGCTCACCTACACTTCCTTGGAATTAGGAAACCATTCAATTTCATTAAACAAGGAGAATCTAATGATCTTTAGCATTTCTTACAAGTATTTTCAGCTTCATCACTCATTAATGTGTGCTTCTCTTGATTTCCTTCTAACAAGGCTGGACTTTTTGTTGTAATCACTCATTCTAACTTAATGATGTTCAAAATAGGTTGTGTACAAACAATAAGCACTCTATTCATGTTAACAAGCTCACCTACACTTCCTTGGAATTAGGAAACCATTCAATTTCATTAAACAACGAGAATCTAATGATCTTTAGCATTTCTTACAAGTATTTTCAGCTTCATCACTCATTAATGTGTGCTTCTCTTGATTTCCTTCTAACAATGCTGGACTTTTTGTTGTAATCACTAATTCCAACTTAATGATGTTGAAAAGAGCTTGTGTACAAACAATAAGCACGCTATTCATGTTAACAAGCACATCTACTCTTCCTTGGAATTAGGAAACCATTCAATTTCATTAAACAAGGAGAATCTAATGATCTTTAGCATTTCTACAAATATTTTCAGCTTCATCACTCATTAATGTGTGCTTCTCTTGATTTCCTTCTAACAGGCTGGACTTTTTGTTGTAATCACTCATTCTACTTAATGATGTTCAAAATAGGTTGTGTACAAACAATAAGCACTCTATTCATGTTAACAAGCTCACCTACACTTCCTTGGAATTAGGAAACCATTCAATTTCATTAAACAAGGAGAATCTAATGATCTTGAGCATTTCTTACAAGTATTTTCAGCTTCATCACTCATTAATGTGTGCTTCTCTTGATTTCCTTCTAACAATGCTGGTCTTTTTGTTGTCATCACTAATTCCAACTTAATGATGTTGAAAAGAGCTTTGGTACAAACAATAAGCACGCTATTCATGTTAACAAGCACATCTACTCTTCCTTAGAATTAGGAAACCGTTCAGTTTCATTAAACAAGGAGAATCTAATGATCTTTAGCATTTCTTACAAGTATTTTCAGCTTCATCACTCATTAATGTGTGCTTCTCTTGATTTCCTCCTAACAAGGCCGGAACTTTTTGTTGTAATCACTCATTCTAACTTAATGATGTTCAAAATAGGTTTTGTACAAACAATAAGCACTCTATTCATGTTAACAAGCTCACCTACACTTCCTTGGAATTAGGAAACCATTCAATTTCATTAAACAAGGAGAATCTAATGATCTTTAGCATTTCTTACAAGTATTTTCAGCTTCATCACTCATTAATGTGTGCTTCTCTTGATTTCCTTCTAACAAGGCTGGACTTTTTGTTGTAATCACTCATTCTAACTTAATGATGTTCAAAATAGGTTGTGTACAAACAATAAGCACTCTATTCATGTTAACAAGCTCACCTACATTCCTTGGAATTAGGAAACCATTCAATTTCATTAAACAAGGAGAATCTAATGATCTTTAGCATTTCTTACAAGTATTTTCAGCTTCATCACTCATTAAAGTGTGCTTCTCTTGATTTCCTTCTAACAATGCTGCACTTTTTCTGGTAATCACAAATTCCAGGTTAATGATGTTGAAAAGAGCTTGTGTACAAACAATAAGCACGCTATTCATGTTAACAAGCACATCTTCTCCTCCTTAGAATTAGGAAATCATTCAATTTCATTAAACAAGGAGGATCTAATGATCTTTGCATTTCTTACAAATATTTTCAGCTTCATCACTCATTAATGTGTGCTTCTCTCGATTTCCTTCTAACAAGGATGACTTGTTGTTGTAATCACTCATTCTAACGTAATGATGTTCAAAATAGGTTGGTACAAACAATAAGCACTCTATTCATGTTAACAAGCTCACCTACACTCCTTGGAATTAGAAACAATTCAATTTCATTAAACAAGGTGAATCTAATGATCTTGAGCATTCTTACAAGTATTTTCCGCTTCATCACTCGTTAATGTGTGCTTCTCTTGATTTCCTTCTAACAATGCAGGTCTTTTTGTTGTCATCCCTAACTCCAACTTAATGATGTTGAAAAGAGCTTCTGTACAAACAATAAGCACGCTACTTCATGTTAACAAGCACATCTACTCTTCCTTAGAATTAGGAAACCATTCAATTTCATTAAACAAGGAGAATCTAATGATCTTTAGCATTTCTTACAAGTATTTTCAGCTTCATCACTCATTAATGTGTGCTTCTCTTGATTTCCTTCTAACAAGGCCGAACTTTTTGTTGTAATCACTCATTCTAACTTAATGATGTTCAAAATAGGTTGTGTACAAACAATAAGCACGCTATTCATGTTAACAAGCTCACCTACACTTCCTTGGAATTAGGAAACCATTCAATTTCATTAAACAAGGAGAATCTAATGATCTTTAGCATTTCGTACAAGTATTTTCAGCTTCATCACTCATTAATGTGTGCTTCTCTTGATTTCCTTCTAACAAGGCTGGACTTTTTGATTGTAATCACTCATTCTAGCTTAATGATGTTGAAAATAGGTTGTGTACAAACAATAAGCACTCTATTCATGTTAACAAGCTCACCTACAATTCCTTGGAATTAGGAAACCATTCAATTTCATTAAACAAGGACAATCTAATGATCTTTAGCATTTCTTACAAGTATCTTCAGCTTCATCACTCCTTAATGTGTGCTTCTCTTGATTTCCTTCTAACAACGTTCACCTACACTTCCTTTTGATTAGGAAACCATTCAACTTCATTAAATAACGAGAATCTAATGATCTTTTGCATATCTTACAGGTATTTTCAGCTTCATCACTCATTAATGTGTGCTTCTCTTTATTTCCTTCTAACAAGGCTGGTCTTTTTCTTGTAATCACTCATTCTAACATTAGGATGTTCAAAATTGGTTGTGTACAAACAATAAGCACGTTAGTCAAGTTAACAAGCTCACCTAAACTTCCTTGGAATTAGGAAACCATTCATTTTCATTCAACAACGAGAATCTAATAATCTTTAGCATTTCCTACAAGTATTTTCAGCTTCATCTCTCATTAATGTGTGCTTCTCTTGATTTCGTTCTAACAAGGCTGGACTTTTTGTTGTAATCACTCATTCTAACTTAATGATGTTCAAAATTGGTTGAGTACAAACAATAAGCACTTTAGTCACGTTAACAAGCTTAGTCACGTCAGCAATAATTCCAACTTAATGATGTTGAAAAGAGCTTGTGTACAAACAATAAGCATGCTATTCATGTTAACAAGCACATCTACTCTTCCTTAGAATTAGGAAACCACTCAATTTCATTAAACAAGGAGAATCTAATGATCTTTAGCATTTCTTCCAAGTATTTTCAGCTTCATCACTCATTAATGTGTGCTTCTCTTGATTTCCTTCTAACAACACTGGTGTTTGTGTTGTCATCACTAATTCCAACTTAATGATGTTGAAAAGAGCTTGTGTACAAACAATAAGCACGCTATTCATGTTAACAAGCACATCTACCCTTCCTTAGAATTAGGAAACCACTCAATTTCACTAAACAAGGTGAATCTAGTGATCTTTAGCATTTCTTACAAATATTTTCAGCTTCATCACTCATTAATGTGTGCTTCACTTGATTTCCTTCTAACAACGCTGGATTTTTTGTTGTAATCACTAATTCCAAGTTAATGATGTTGAAAAGAGCTTGTGTACAAACAATAAGCACGATATTCAAGTTAACAAGCACATCTACTCTTCCTTAGAATTAGGAAACCATTCAATTTCTTTAAAAAAGGAGAATCTAATGATCTTTAGCATTTCTTACAAGTATTTTCAGCTTCATTACTCACTAATGTGTGCTTCTCTTGATTTCCTTCTAACGTGGCTGGTCTTTTTGATGTAATCACTCATTCAAGCCTAATGATGTTCAAAAGAGGTTGTGTACAAACAATAAGGACTCTATTCATGTTAACAAGCTCACCTACACTTCCTTGGAATTAGGAAACCATTCAATTTCGTTCAACAAGGAGAATCTAATGATCTTTAGCATTTCTTAAAAGTATTTTCGGGTTCATCAGTCATTAAGGTGTGCTTCTCTTGATTTCCTTCTAACAAGGCTGGACTTTTTGTTGTAATCACTCATTCTAACTTAATGATGTTGAAAATAGATTGTGTACAAACAATAAGCACTCTATTCATGTTAACAAGCTCACCTACACTTCCTTGGAATTAGGAAACCATTCAATTTCATTAAACAAGGGGAATCTAATGATCTTGAGGATTTCTTACAAGTATTTTCAGCTTCATCATTCATTAATGTGTGCTTCTCTTTATTTCCTTCTAACAATGCTGGTCTATTTGTTGTCATCACTAATTCTAACTTAATGATGTTGAAAAGAGCTTGGGTACAAACAATAAGCACGCTATTCATGTTAACAAGCACATCTACTCTTCCTTAGAATTAGGAAACTGTTCAGTTTCATGAAACAAGGGGAATCTAATGATCTTTAGCATTTCTTACAAGTATTTTCAGCTTCATCACTCAATAATGTGTGCTTCTCTTGATTTCCTCCAAACAAGGCCGAACTTTTTGTTGTAATCGCTCATTCTAACTTAATGGTGTTCAAAATACGTTGTGTACAAACAATAAGCGCTCTATTCATGTTAACAAGCTCACCTACAGTTCCTTGGAATTAGGAATCCATTCAATTTCATTAAACAAGGAGAATCTAATGATCTTTAGCATTTCTTACAAGAATTTTCATCTTCATCACTCATTAATGTGTGCTTCTCTTGATTTCTTTCTAACAAGGCTGGACTTTTTGTTGTAATCACTCATTCTAACTTAATCAAGTTCAAAATAGGTTGTGTACAAACAATAAGCACTCGATTCATGTTAACAAGCTCACCTACAGTTCCTTGGAATTAGGAAACCATTCAATTTCATTAAACAACGAGAATCTAATGATCTTTAGCATTTCTTCCAAATATTTTCAGCTTCATCACTCATTAAAGTGTGCTTCTCTTGATTTCCTTCTAACAATGCTGCACTTTTTCTGGTAATCACAAATTCCAGGTTAATGATGTTGAAAAGAGCTTGTGTACAAACAATAAGCACGCTATTCATGTTAACAAGCACATCTTCTCCTCCTTAGAATTAGGAAATCATTCAATTTCATTAAACAAGGAGGATCTAATGATCTTTGGCATTTCTTACAAATATTTTCAGCTTCATCACTCATTAATGTGTGCTTCTCTCGATTTCCTTCTAACAAGGATGGACTTGTTGTTGTAATCACTCATTCTAACGTAATGATGTTCAAAATAGGTTGGGTACAAACAATAAGCACTCTATTCATGTTAACAAGCTCACCTACACTTCCTTGGAATTAGGAAACAATTCAATTTCATTAAACAAGGTGAATCTAATGATCTTGAGCATTTCTTACAAGTATTTTCCGCTTCATCACTCGTTAATGTGTGCTTCTCTTGATTTCCTTCTAACAATGCAGGTCTTTTTGTTGTCATCCCTAACTCCAACTTAATGATGTTGAAAAGAGCTTCTGTACAAACAATAAGCACGCTACTCATGTTAACAAGCACATCTACTCTTCCTTAGAATTAGGAAACCGTTCAGTTTCATTAAACAAGGAGAATCTAATGATCTTTAGCATTTCTTACAAGTATTTTCAGCTTCATCACTCATTAATGTGTGCTTCTCTTGATTTCCTCCTAACAAGGCCGAACTTTTTGTTGTAATCACTCATTCTAACTTAATGATGTTCAAAATAGGTTTTGTACAAACAATAAGCACCCTATTAATGTTAACAAGCTCACCTACACTTGCTTGGAATTAGGAAACCATTCAATTTCATTAAACAAGGAGAATCTAATGATCTTTAGCATTTCGTACAAGTATTTTCAGCTTCATCACTCATTAATGTGTGCTTCTCTTGATTTCCTACTAACAAGGCTGGTCTTTTTGATTTAATCACTCATTGTAGCTTAATGATGTTCAAAATAGGTTGTGTACAAACAATAAGCACTCTATTCATGTTAACAAGCTCACCTACAATTCCTTGGAATTAGGAAACCATTCAATTTCATTAAACAAGGACAATCTAATGATCTTTAGCATTTCTTACAAGTATCTTCAGCTTCATCACTCCTTAATGTGTGCTTCTCTTGATTTCCTTCTAACAACGTTCACCTACACTTCCTTTTGATTAGGAAACCATTCAACTTCATTAAATAACGAGAATCTAATGATCTTTTGCATATCTTACAGGTATTTTCAGCTTCATCACTCATTAATGTGTGCTTCTCTTTATTTCCTTCTAACAAGGCTGGTCTTTTTCTTGTAATCACTCATTCTAACATTAGGATGTTCAAAATTGGTTGTGTACAAACAATAAGCACGTTAGTCAAGTTAACAAGCTCACCTAAACTTCCTTGGAATTAGGAAACCATTCATTTTCATTCAACAACGAGAATCTAATAATCTTTAGCATTTCCTACAAGTATTTTCAGCTTCATCTCTCATTAATGTGTGCTTCTCTTGATTTCGTTCTAACAAGGCTGGACTTTTTGTTGTAATCACTCATTCTAACTTAATGATGTTCAAAATTGGTTGAGTACAAACAATAAGCACTTTAGTCACGTTAACAAGCTTAGTCACGTCAGCAATAATTCCAACTTAATGATGTTGAAAAGAGCTTGTGTACAAACAATAAGCATGCTATTCATGTTAACAAGCACATCTACTCTTCCTTAGAATTAGGAAACCACTCAATTTCATTAAACAAGGAGAATCTAATGATCTTTAGCATTTCTTCCAAGTATTTTCAGCTTCATCACTCATTAATGTGTGCTTCTCTTGATTTCCTTCTAACAACACTGGTGTTTGTGTTGTCATCACTAATTCCAACTTAATGATGTTGAAAAGAGCTTGTGTACAAACAATAAGCACGCTATTCATGTTAACAAGCACATCTACCCTTCCTTAGAATTAGGAAACCACTCAATTTCACTAAACAAGGTGAATCTAGTGATCTTTAGCATTTCTTACAAATATTTTCAGCTCATCACTCATTAATGTGTGCTTCACTTGATTTCCTTCTAACAACGCTGCGATTTTTTGTTGTAATCACTAATTCCAAGTTAATGATGTTGAAAAGAGCTTGTGTACAAACAATAAGCACGATATTCAAGTTAACAAGCACATCTACTCTTCCTTAGAATTAGGAAACCATTCAAATTTCTTTAAAAAAAGGAGAGATCTAATGATCTTTAGCATTTCTTACAAGTATTTTCAGCTTCATTACTCACTAATGTGTGCTTCTCTTGATTTCCTTCTAACGTGGCTGGTCTTTTGATGTAATCACTCATTCAAGGCCTAATGATGTTCAAAAGAGGTTGTGTACAAACAATAAGGACTCTATTCATGTTAACAAGCTCACCTACACTTCCTTGGAATTAGGGAAACCATTCAATTTCGTTCAACAAGGAGAATCTAATGATCTTTAGCATTTCTTAAAAGTATTTTCGGGTTCATCAGTCATTAAGTGTGCTTCTCTTGATTTCCTTCTAACAAGGCTGGACTTTTTGTTGTAATCNATGTTCAAAATAGGTTGTGTACAAACAATAAGCACTCTATTCATGTTAACAAGCTCACCTACACTTCCTTGGAATTAGGAAACCATTCAATTTCATTAAACAAGGAGAATCTAATGATCTTTAGCATTTCTTACAAGTATTTTCAGCTTCATCACTCATTAATGTGTGCTTCTCTTGATTTCCTTCTAACAAGGCTGGACTTTTGTTGTAATCACTCATTCCAACTTAATGATGTTGAAAATAGGTTGTGTACAAACAATAAGCACTCTATTCATGTTAACAAGCTCACCTACACTTCCTTGGAATTAGGAAACCATTCAATTTCATTAAACAAGGAGAATCTAATGATCTTTAGCATTTCTTACAAGTATTTTCAGCTTCATCACTCATTAATGTGTGCTTCTCTTGATTTCCTTCTAACAAGCTGGACTTTTTGTTGTAATCACTCATTCTAACTTAATGATGTTCAAAATAGGTTGTGTACAAACAATAAGCACTCTATTCATGTTAACAAGCTCATCTACACTTCCTTGGAATTAGGAAACCATTCAATTTCATTAAACAAGGAGAATCTAATGATCTTTAGCATTTCTTACAAGTATTTTCAGCTTCATCACTCATTAATGTGTGCTTCTCTTGATTTCCTTCTAACAAGGCTGGACTTTTTTGTTGTAATCACTAATTCCACTTAATGATGTTGAAATAGCTTGTGTACAAACAATAAGCACGCTATTCATGTTAACAAGCACCATCTACCTTCCTTGGAATTAGGAAACCATTCAATTTCATTAAACAAGGAGAATCTAATGATCTTTAGCATTTCTTACAAGTATTTTCAGCTTCATCACTCATTAATGTGTGCTTCTCTTGATTTCCTTCTAACAAGCTGGACTTTTTGTTGTAATCACTAATTCCAACTTAATGATGTTGAAAATAGGTTGTGTACAAACAATAAGCACTCTATTCATGTTAACAAGCACATCTACACTTCCTTGGAATTAGGAAACCATTCAATTTCATTAAACAAGGAGAATCTAATGATCTTTAGCATTTCTTACAAGTATTTTCAGCTTCATCACTCATTAATGTGTGCTTCTCTTGATTTCCTTCTAACAAGGCTGGACTTTTGTTGTAATCACTCATTCCAACTTAATGATGTTCAAAAGAGGTTGTGTACAAACAATAAGCACTCTATTCATGTTAACAAGCTCATCTACACTTCCTTGGAATTAGGAAACCATTCAATTTCATTAAACAAGGAGAATCTAATGATCTTTAGCATTTCTTACAAGTATTTTCAGCTTCATTCTCATTAATGTGTGCTTCTCTTGATTTCCTTCTAACAAGGCTGGACTTTTTGTTGTAATCACTAATTCAACTTAATGATGTTGAAAATAGGTTGTGTACAAACAATAAGCACTCTATTCATGTTAACAAGCACACCTACACTTCCTTGGAATTAGGAAACCATTCAATTTCATTAAACAAGGAGAATCTAATGATCTTTAGCATTTCTTACAAGTATTTTCAGCTTCATCACTCATTAATGTGTGCTTCTCTTGATTTCCTTCTAACAAGGCTGGACTTTTTGTTGTAATCACTAATTCCAACTTAATGATGTTGAAAAGAGGTTGTGTACAAACAATAAGCACTCTATTCATGTTAACAAGCTACCTACACTTCCTTGGAATTAGGAAACCATTCAATTTCATTAAACAAGGAGAATCTAATGATCTTTAGCATTTCTTACAAGTATTTTCAGCTTCATCACTCATTAATGTGTGCTTCTCTTGATTTCCTTCTAACAAGGCTGGACTTTTTGTTGTAATCACTCATTCTAACTTAATGATGTTCAAAATAGTTGTGTACAAACAATAAGCACTCTATTCATGTTAACAAGCTCACCTACACTTCCTTGGAATTAGGAAACCATTCAATTTCATTAAACAAGGAGAATCTAATGATCTTTAGCATTTCTTACAAGTATTTTCAGCTTCATCACTCATTAATGTGTGCTTCTCTAGATTTCCTGTCCGAACAACGCTTGGACTTTTTGTTGTACTCACATCATTCTAACTTAATGAGTGTTGAAAATAGTTGTGTACAACAATAAGCAGTGTATTCATGTTAACAGCTCACCTACACTTTCTTGGAATTAGGAAACTATTCAATTTCTTTAAACAAGGAGAAACTAATCATCTTTTAGCATTCTTCTTACCAAGTAATTTTTCAACTTCATCAGCTTCACTAATGTGTGCTTCTCTTGATTTCCTTCAAACAGGGCTGGACTTTTTGTTGTAATCACTCATTTCTAACTTAATGATGTTCAAAATAGGTTGTGTACAAACAATAAGCACTCTATCATGTTAACAAGCTCACCTACACTCCTTGAATTAGGAAAGACCATTCAATTTCATTAAACAAGGAGAAATCTAATGATCTTTAGCATTTCTTACAAGTATTTTCAGCTTCATCACTCATTAATGTGTGCTTCTCTTGATTTCCTTCTAACAATGCTGGACTTTTGTTGGTAATCACTAATTCCAAGTTAATGATGTTGAAAAGAGCTTGTGTACAACAATAAGCACGCTATTCATGTTAACAAGCACATCTACTCCTCCTTAGAATTAGGAAACCATTCAATTTCATTAAACAAGGTGAATCTAATGATCTTTAGCATTTCTTGACAAATATTTTCAGCTTCATCACTCATTAATGCGTGCTTCTCTTGATTTCCTTCTAACAACGCTGGACTTTTTGTTGTAATCACTAATTCCAAGTTAATGATGTTTGAAAAGAGCTTGTGTACAAACAATAAGCACGTATTCATGTTAACAAGCACATCTACTCTTCCTTAGAATAGGAAACCATTCAATTTCATTAAACAAGCAGAATTAATGATCTTTAGCATTTCTTACAAGTATTTTCAGCTTCATTACTCATTAATGGTGCTTCTCTGATTTCCTTCTAACAAGGCTGGACTTTTTGATGTAATCACTCATTCTAGCTTAAAAATGTTCAAAATAGGTTGTGTACAAACAATAAGCACTCTATTCATGTTAACAAGCTCACCTACACTTCCATTGGAATTAGGAAACCATTCAATTTCATTAAACAAGGTAGAATCTAATGATCTTTAGCATTTCTTACAAGTATTTCAGCTTCATCACTCATTAATGTGTGCTTCTTGATTCCTTCTAACAACGCTGGACTTTTTTGTTGTAATCACTAATTCCAACTTAATGATGTTGAAAAGAGCTTGTGTACAAACAATAAGCACGACTATTCATGTTAACAAGCACATCTACTCTTCCTTAGAATTAGGAAACCATTCAATTTCATTAAACAAGGGAATCTAATGATCTTTAGCATTTCTTACAAGTATTTTCAGCTTCATCACTCATTAATGTGTGCTTCTCTTGATTTCCTTCTAACAAGGCTGGAACTTTTTGATGTAATCACTCATTCTAGCTTACAATGTTCAAAAATAGGTTGTGTACAAACAATAAGCACTCTATTCATGTTAACAAGCTCACTCTACACTTCCCTTGGAATTAGGAAACCATTCAATTTCATTAAACAAGGAGAATCTAATGATCTTTAGCATTTCTTACAAGTATTTTCAGCTTCATCACTCATAATGTGTGCTCTCTTGATTTCCTTCTAACAAGGCTGGACTTTTTGTTGTAATCATCATTCTAAGCTTAATGATGTTGAAAATAGTTGTGTACAAACAATAAGCACTCTATTCATGTTAACAAGCTCACCTACACTTCCTTGGAATTAGGAAACCATTCATTTCATTAAACAAGGAGAATCTAATGATCTTTAGCATTTCTACAAGTATTTTCAGCTTCATCACTCATTAATGTGTGCTTCTCTTGATTTCCTTCAACAAGGCTGGACTTTTTGTTGTAATCACTCATTCTAACTTAATGATGTTCAAAATAAGTTGTGTACAACAATAAGCACTCTATTCATGTTAACAAGCTCACCTACACTTCCTTGGAATTAGGAAACCATTCAATTTCATTAAACAAGGAGAATCTAATGATCTTTAGCATTTCTTACAAGTATTTTCAGCTTCATCACTCATTAATGTGTGCTTCTCTTGATTTCCTTCTAACAAGGCTGGACTTTTTGTTGTAATCACTCATTCTAACTTAATGATGTTGAAAAGAGTTGTGTACAAACAATAAGCACGCTATTCATGTTAACAAGCTCACTACACTTCCTTGGAATTAGGAAACCATTCAATTTCATTAAACAAGGAGAATCTAATGATCTTTAGCATTTCTTACAAGTATTTTCAGCTTCATCACTCATTAATGTGTGCTTCTCTTGATTTCCTTCTAACAAGGCTGGACTTTTGTTGTAATCACTCATTCTAACTTAATGATGTTGAAAATAGGTTGTGTACAAACAATAAGCACTCTATTCATGTTACAAGCTCACCTACACTTCCTTGGAATTAGGAAACCATTCAATTCATTAACAAGGAGAATCTAAATGATCTTAGCATTTCTTACAAGTATTTTCAGCTTCATCACTCATTAATGTGTGCTTCTCTTGATTTCCTTCTAACAAGGCTGGACTTTTTGTTGTAATCACTAATTCCAAGTTAATGATGTTGAAAGAGCTTGTGTACAAACAATAAGCACGCTATTCAATGTTAACAAGCACATCTATCACTTCCTTGGAATTAGGAAACATTCAATTTCATTAAACAAGGAGAAATCTAATGATCTTTAGCATTTCTTACAAGTATTTCAGCTTCATCACCATTAATGTGTGCTTCTCTTGATTTCCTTCTACAGGCTGGACTTTTTGTTGTAATCATCATTCTACTTAATGATTTCAAAATAGGTTGTGTACAACAATAAGGCACTCTATTCATGTAACAGCTCACCTACACTTCCTTGGAATTAGGAAACATTCAAATTTCATTAAACAACGAGAATCTAATGATCTTTAGCATTTCTTACAATATTTCAGCTTCATCACTCATTAATGTGTGCTTCTCTTGATTTCCTTCTAACAAGGGCTGGACTTTTTGTTGTAATCACTCATTCTAACTTAATGATGTTGAAAATAGCTTGTGTACAAACAATAAGCACTCTATTCATGTTAACAAGCTCACCTACACTTCCTTGGAATTAGGAAACCATTCAATTTCATTAAACAACGAGAATCTAATGATCTTTAGCATTTCTTACAAGTATTTTCAGCTTCATCACTCATTAATGTGTGCTTCTCTTGATTTCCTTCTAACAGGCTGGACTTTTTGTTGTAATCACTCATTCTAACTTAATGATGTTCAAAATAGGTTGTGTACAAACAATAAGCACTCTATTCATGTTAACAAGCTCACCTACACTTCCTTGGAATTAGGAAACCATTCAATTTCATTAAACAAGGAGAATCTAATGATCTTTAGCATTTCTTACAAGTATTTTCAGCTTCATCACTCATTAATGTGTGCTTCTCTTGATTTCCTTCTAACAAGGCTGGACTTTTTGTTGTAATCACTAATTCCAACTTAATGATGTTGAAAATGAGGTTGTGTACAAACAATAAGCACTGCTATTCATGTTAACAAGCACATCTACACTTCCTTGGAATTAGGAAACCATTCAATTTCATTAAACAAGGAGAATCTAATGATCTTTAGCATTTCTTACAAGTATTTTCAGCTTCATCACTCATTAATGTGTGCTTCTCTTGATTTCCTTCTAACAAGGCTGGACTTTTTGTTGTAATCACTCATTCTAACTAATGATGTTCAAAATAGGTTGTGTACAAACAATAAGCACTCTATTCATTGTTAACAAGCTCACCTACACTTCCTTGGAATTAGGAAACCATTCAATTTCATTAAACAACGAGAATCTAATGATCTTTAGCATTTCTTACAAGTATTTTCAGCTTCATCACTCATTAATGTGTGCTTCTCTTGATTTCCTTCTAACAAGGCTGGACTTTTTGTTGTAATCACTCATTCTAACATTAATGATGTTGAAAATAGGTTGTGTACAAAGAATAAGCACTCTATTCATGTTAACAAGCACATCTACACTTCCTTGGCATTAGGAAACCATTCAATTTCATTAAACAACGACAATCTAATGATCTTTAGCATTTCTTACAAGTATTTTCAGCTTCATCACTCATTAATGTGTGCTTCTCTTGATTTCCTTCTAACAAGGCTGCACTTTTTGTTGTAATCCACTCATTCTAACTTAATGATGTTCAAAATAGGTTGTGTACAACAATAAGCACTCTATTCATGTTAACAGCTCACCTACACTTCCTTGGAATTAGGAAACCATTCAATTTCATTAAACAAGGAGAATCTAATGATCTTTAGCATTCTTACAAGTATTTTCAGCTTCATCACTCATTAATGTGTGCTTCTCTTGATTTCCTTCTAACAAGGGCTGGACTTTTTGTTGTAATCACTCCATTCTAAACTTAATGATGTTCAAAATAGGTTGTGTAGAAACAATAAGCACTCTATTCATGTTAACAAGCTCACCTACACTTCCTTGGAATTAGGAAACCATTCAATTTCATTAAACAAGAGAATCTAATGATCTTTAGCATTTCTTACAAGTATTTTCAGCTTCATCACTCATTAATGTGTGCTTCTCTTGATTTCCTTCTACAAGGCTGGACTTTTTGTGTAATCACTCATTCTAACTTAATGATGTTCAAAATAGCTTGTGTACAAACAATAAGCACTCTATTCATGTTAACAAGCTCACCTACACTTCCTTGGAATTAGGAAACCATTCAATTTCATTAAACAAGGAGAATCTAATGATCTTTAGCATTTCTTACAAGTATTTTCAGCTTCATCACTCATTAATGTGTGCTTCTCTTGATTTCCTTCTAACAGGCTGGACTTTTTGTTGTAATCACTCATTCTAACTTAATGATGTTCAAAATAGGTTGTGTACAAACAATAAGCACTCTATTCATGTTAACAAGCTCACCTACACTTCCTTGGAATTAGGAAACCATTCAATTTCATTAAACAAGGAGAATCTAATGATCTTTAGCATTTCTTACAAGTATTTTCAGCTTCATCACTCATTAATGTGTGCTTCTCTTGATTTCCTTCTAACAAGGCTGGACATTTTGTTGTAATCACTCATTCTACTTAATGATGTTCAAAATAGGTTGTGTACAAACAATAAGCACTCTATTCATGTTAACAAGCACATCTACACTTCCTTGGAATTAGGAAACCATTCAATTTCATTAAACAACGAGAATCTAATGATCTTTAGCATTTCTTACAAGTATTTTCAGCTTCATCACTCATTAATGTGTGCTTCTCTTGATTTCCTTCTAACAAGGCTGGACTTTTGTTGTAATCACTCATTCTAACTTAATGATGTTGAAAATAGGTTGTGTACAAACAATAAGCACTCTATTCATGTTAACAAGCTCACCTACACTTCCTTGGAAATTAGGAAACCATTCAATTTCATTAAACAACGAGAATCTAATGATCTTTAGCATTTCATACAAGTATTTTCAGCTTCATCACTCATTAATGTGTGCTTCTCCTGATTTCCTTCTAACCAGGCTGGACTTTTTGTTGTAATCACTCATTCTAACTTAATGATGTTCAAAATAGGTTGTGTACAAACAATAAGCACTCTATTCATGTTTAACAAGCTCACCTACACTTCCTTGGATTAGGAAACCATTCAATTTCATTAAACAACGAGAATCTCATGATCTTTAGCATTTCATACAAGTATTTTCAGCTTCATCACTCATTAATGTGTGCTTCTCTTGATTTCCTTCTAACAAGGCTGGACATTTTGTTGTAATCACTCATTCTAACTTAATGATGTTCAAAATAGGTTGTGTACAAACAATAAGCACTCTATTCATGTTAACAAGCTCATCTACACTTCCTTGGAATTAGGAAACCATTCAATTTCATTAAACAACGAGAATCTAATGATCTTTAGCATTTCTTACAAGTATTTTCAGCTTCATCACTCATTAATGTGTGCTTCTCTTGATTTCCTTCTAACAAGGCTGGACTTTTTGTTGTATCACTCATTCTAACTTAATGATGTTCAAAATAGCTTGTGTACAACAATAAGCACTCTATTCAATGTTAACAAGCTCACCTACACTTCCTTGGAATTAGGAAACCATTCAATTTCATTAACAAGGAGAATCTAATGATCTTTAGCATTTCTTACAAGTATTTTCAGCTTCATCACTCATTAATGTGTGCTTCTCTTGATTTCCTTCTAAACAAGGCTGGACATTTTGTTGTAATCACTCATTCTCAACTTAATGATGTTCAAAATAGGTTGTGTAGCAAACAATAAGCACTCTATTCATGTTAACAAGCACATCTACACTTCCTTGGAATTAGGAAACCATTCAATTTCATTAAACAACGAGAATCTAATGATCTTTAGCATTTCTTAAAGTATTTTCAGCTTCATCACTCATTAATGTGTGCTTCTCTTGATTTCCTTCTAACAAGGCTGACTTTTTGTTGTAATCACTCATTCTAACTTAATGATGTTCAAAATAGGTTGTGTACAAACAATAAGCACTCTATTCATGTTAACAAGCATCACCTACACTTCTTGGAAATTAGGAAACCATTCAATTTCATTAAACAAGGAGAATCTAATGATCTTCAGCATTTCTTACAAGTATTTTCAGCTTCATCACTCATTAATGTGTGCTTCTCTTGATTTCCTTCTAACAAGGCTGGACATTTTGTTGTAATCACTCATTCTAACTTAATGATGTTCAAAATAGGTTGTGTACAAACAATAAGCACTCTATTCATGTTAACAAGCTCACCTACACTTCCTTGGAATTAGGAAACCATTCAATTTCATTAAACAACGGAGAATCTAATGATCTTTAGCATTTCTTACAAGTATTTTCAGCTTCATCACTCATTAATGTGTGCTTCTCTGATTTCCTTCTAACAGGCTGGACTTTTTGTTGTAATCACTCATTCCAACTTAATGATGTTGAAAATAGCTTGTGTACAAACAATAAGCCACTCTATTCATGTTAACAAGCACATCTACACTTCCTTGGAATTAGGAAACCATTCAATTTCATTAAACAACGAGAATCTAATGATCTTTAGCATTTCATACAAGTATTTTCAGCTTCATCACTCATTAATGTTGTGCTTCTCTTGATTTCCTTCTAACAAGGCTGGACATTTGTTGTAATCACTCATTCTAACTTAATGATGTTCAAAATAGTTGTGTACAAACAATAAGCACTCTATTCATGTTAACAGCTCACCTACACTTCCTTGGAATTAGGAAACCATTCAATTTCATTAAACAACGAAGAATCTAATGATCTTTAGCATTTCTTACAAGTATTTTCAGCTTCATCACTCATTAATGTGTGCTTCTCTTGATTTCCTTCTAACAAGGCTGGACTTTTTGTTGTAATCACTAATTCCAACTTAATGATGTTGAAAATAGGTTGTGTACAAACAATAAGCACTCTATTCATGTTAACAAGCTCACCTACACTTCTTGGAATTAGGAAACCATTCAATTTCATTAAACAACGAGAAATCTAATGATCTTTAGCATTTCTTACAAGTATTTTCAGCTTCATCACTCATTAATGTGTGCTTCTCTTGATTTCCTTCTAACAAGGCTGGACTTTTTGTTGTAATCACTCATTCTAACTTAATGATGTTGAAAATAGGTTGTGTACAAACAATAAGCACTCTATTCATGTTAACAAGCACATCTACACTTCCTTGGAATTAGGAAACCATTCAATTTCATTAACAACGAGAATCTATGATCTTTAGCATTTCTTACAAGTATTTTCAGCTTCATCACTCATTAATGTGTGCTTCTCTTGATTTCCTTCTAACAAGGCTGGACATTTTGTTGTAATCACTCATTCTAACATAATGATGTTCAAAATAGGTTGTGTACAAACAATAAGCACTCTATTCATGTTAACAAGCTCACCTACACTTCCTTGGAATTAGGAAACATTCAATTTCATTGAACAACGAGAATCTAATGATCTTTAGCATTTCTTACAAGTATTTTCAGCTTCATCACTCATTAATGTGTGCTTCTCTTGATTTCCTTCTAACAAGGCTCGGACTTTTTGTTGTAATCACTCATTCTAACTTAATGATGTTCAAAATAGGTTGTGTACAAACAATAAGCACTCTATTCATGTTAACAAGCTCACCTACACTTCCTTGGAATTAGGAAACCATTCAATTTCATTAAACAACGAGAATCTAATGATCTTTAGCATTTCTTACAAGTATTTTCAGCTTCATCACTCATGAATGTGTGCTTCTCTTGATTTCCTTCTTTCAAGGCTGGACTTTTTGTTGTAATCACTCATTCCTAACTTAATGATGTTGAAAATAGGCTTGTGTACAAACAATAAGCACTCTATTCATGTTAACAAGCCACATCTACACTTCCTTGGAATTAGGAAACCATTCAATTTCATTAAACACAGGAGAATCTAATGATCTTTAGCATTTCTTACAAGTATTTTCTGCTTCATCACTCATTAATGTGGCTTCTCTTGATTTCCTTCTAACAAGGCTCGACATTTTTGTTGTAATCACTCATTCTAACTTAATGATGTTCAAAATAGGTTGTGTAGCAAACAATAAGCACTCTATTCATGTTAACAAGCTCACCTACACTCCTTGGAATAGGAAACCATTCAATTTTCATTAAACAAGGAGAAATCTAATTGATCTTTAGCATTTTCTTACAAGTATTTTCAGCTTCATCACTCATTAATGTGTCTTCTCCTTGATTTCCTTCTAACAAGGCTGGACTTTTTGTTGTAATCACTCATTCTAACTTAATGATGTTTGAAAATAGGTTGTTGTACAAACAATAAGCACTCATATTCATGTTTAACAAGGCACATCTACACTCCTTGGAATTAGGAAACCATTCAATTTCATTAAACAACGAGAATCTAATGATCTTTAGCATTTCTTACAAGTATTTTCAGCCTTCATCACTCATTAATGTGTGCTTCTCTTGATTTCCTTCTAACAAGGCTAGACTTTTTGTTGTAATCACTCATTCCACATTAATGATGTTCAAAATAGGTTGTGTACAAACAATAAGCACTCTATTCAATGTTAACAAGCATCATCTACACTTCCTTGGAATTAGGAAACCATTCAATTTCTTTAAACAACGAGAATCTAATGATCTTTAGCATTTCTTACAAGTATTTTTCAGCTTCATCACTCATTAATGTGTGCTTCTCTTGATTTCCTTCTAACCAGGCTGGTCTTTTTGTTGTAATCACTCATTCTCACTTAATGATGTTCAAAATAGCGTTGTGTACAAACAATAAGCACTCTATTCATGTTAACAAGGCTCATCTACACTTCCTTGGAATTAGGAAACCATTCAATTTCATTAAACAACGAGAATCTCATGATCTTTTAGCATTTCTTACAAGTATTTTCAGCTTCATCACTCATTAATGTGTGCTTCTCTTGATTTCCTTTCTAACAGGCAGCGACATTTTGTTGTAATCACTCATTCACTTAATGATGTTCAAAATAGTTGTGTACAAACAATAAGCACTCTATTCATGTTAACAAGCCCACCTACACTTCCTTGAATTAGGAACCATTCAATTTCATTAAACAACGAGAATCTAAAGATTTTAGCATTTCATACAAGTATTTTCAGCTTCATCACTCATTAAGTGTGTGCTTCTCTTGATTTCCTTCTAACAAGGCTGGACTATTTGTTTTAATCACTCATTCTAACTTAATGATGTTGAAAATAGCTTGTGTAGCAACAATAAGCACTCTATTCATGTTAACAAGCTCACCTACACTTCCTTGGAATTAGGAAACCATTCAATTTCATTAAACAACGAGAATCTAATGATCTTTAGCATTTCTTACAAGTATTTTCAGCTTCATCACTCATTAATGTGTGCTTCTCTTGATTTCCTTCTAACAAGGCTGGACTTTTTGTTGTAATCACTCATTCTAACTTAATGATGTTGAAAATAGCTTGTGTACAAACAATAAGCACTCTATTCATGTTAACAAGCACATCTACACTTCCTTGGAATTAGGAAACCATTCAATTTCATTAAACAACGAGAATCTAATGATCTTTAGCATTTCTTACAAGTATTTTCAGCTTCATCACTCATTAATGTGTGCTTCTCTTGATTTCCTTCTAACAAGGCTGGACTTTTTGTTGTAATCACTCATTCTAACTTAATGATGTTCAAAATAGGTTGTGTACAAACAATAAGCACTCTATTCATGTTAACAAGCTCACCTACACTTCCTTGGAATTAGGAAACCATTCAATTTCATTAAACAACGAGAATCTAATGATCTTTAGCATTTCTTACAAGTATTTTCAGCTTCATCACTCATTAATGTGTGCTTCTCTTGATTTCCTTCTAACAAGGCTGGACTTTTTGTTGTAATCACTCATTCTAACTTAATGATGTTCAAAATAGCTTGTGTAGAAACAATAAGCACTCTATTCATGTTAACAAGCACATCTACACTTCCTTGGAATTAGGAAACCATTCAATTTCATTAAACAACGAGAATCTAATGATCTTTAGCATTTCTTACAAGTATTTTCAGCTTCATCACTCATTAATGTGTGCTTCTCTTGATTTCCTTCTAACAAGGCTGGACTTTTTGTTGTAATCACTCATTCTAACTTAATGATGTTGAAAATAGCTTGTGTACAAACAATAAGCACTCTATTCATGTTAACAAGCTCACCTACACTTCCTTGGAATTAGGAAACCATTCAATTTCATTAAACAACGAGAATCTAATGATCTTTAGCATTTCTTACAAGTATTTTCAGCTTCATCACTCATTAATGTGTGCTTCTCTTGATTTCCTTCTAACAAGGCTGGACTTTTTGTTGTAATCACTCATTCTAACTTAATGATGTTCAAAATAGGTTGTGTACAAACAATAAGCACTCTATTCATGTTAACAAGCACATCTACACTTCCTTGGAATTAGGAAACCATTCAATTTCATTAAACAACGAGAATCTAATGATCTTTAGCATTTCTTACAAGTATTTTCAGCTTCATCACTCATTAATGTGTGCTTCTCTTGATTTCCTTCTCAAGGCTGGACTTTTTGTTGTAATCACTCATTCTCACTTAATGATGTTCAAAATAGGTTGTGTACAAACAATAAGCACTCTATTCATGTTAACAAGCACATCTACACTTCCTTGGAATTAGGAAACCATTCAATTTCATTAAACAACGAGAATCTAATGATCTTTAGCATTTCTTACAAGTATTTTCAGCTTCATCACTCATTAATGTGTGCTTCTCTTGATTTCCTTCTAACAGGCTGGACTTTTTGTTGTAATCACTATTCAACTTAATGATGTTGAAAATAGCTTGTGTACAAACAATAAGCACTCTATTCATGTTAACAAGCTCACCTACACTTCCTTGGAATTAGGAACCATTCAATTTCATTAAACAACGAGAATCTAATGATCTTTAGCATTTCTTACAAGTATTTTCAGCTTCATCACTCATTAATGTGTGCTTCTCTTGATTTCCTTCTAACAAGGCTGGACTTTTTGTTGTAATCACTCATTCTCACTTAATGATGTTGAAAATAGCTTGTGTACAAACAATAAGCACTCTATTCATGTTAACAAGCACATCTACACTTCCTTGGAATTAGGAAACCATTCAATTTCATTAAACAACGAGAATCTAATGATCTTTAGCATTTCTTACAAGTATTTTCAGCTTCATCACTCATTAATGTGTGCTTCTCTTGATTTCCTTCTAACAAGGCTGGACTTTTTGTTGTAATCACTCCTTCTCAACTTAATGATGTTGAAATAGCTTGTGTACAAACAATAAGCACTCTATTCATGTTAACAAGCACATCTACACTTCCTTGGAATTAGGAAACCATTCAATTTCATTAAACAACGAGAATCTAATGATCTTTAGCATTTCTTACAAGTATTTTCAGCTTCATCACTCATTAATGTGTGCTTCTCTTGATTTCCTTCTAACAAGGCTGGACTTTTTGTTGTAATCACTCTTCTCACTTAATGATGTTGAAAATAGTTGTGTACAAACAATAAGCACTCTATTCATGTTAACAAGCACATCTACACTTCCTTGGAATTAGGAAACCATTCAATTTCATTAAACAACGAGAATCTAATGATCTTTAGCATTTCTTACAAGTATTTTCAGCTTCATCACTCATTAATGTGTGCTTCTCTTGATTTCCTTCTAACAAGGCTGGACTTTTTGTTGTAATCACTAATTCCAACTTAATGATGTTCAAAATAGCTTGTGTACAAACAATAAGCACTCTATTCATGTTAACAAGCTCATCTACACTTCCTTGGAATTAGGAAACCATTCAATTTCATTAAACAACGAGAATCTAATGATCTTTAGCATTTCTTACAAGTATTTTCAGCTTCATCACTCATTAATGTGTGCTTCTCTTGATTTCCTTCTAACAAGGCTGGACTTTTTGTTGTAATCACTCATTCTAACTTAATGATGTTCAAAATTGGTTGTGTACAAACAATAAGCACTCTATCATGTTAACAAGCTCACCTACACTTCTTTGAATTAGGAAACCATTCAATTTCATTAAACAACGAGAATCTAATGATCTTTTGCATTTCTTACAAGTATTTTCAGCTTCATCACTCATTAATGTGTGCTTCTCTTGATTTCCTTCTAACAAGGCTGGACTTTTTGTTGTAATCACTCATTCTAACTTAATGATGTTCAAAATTGGTTGTGTACAAACAATAAGCACTCTAGTCATGTTAAAAGCTCACCTAAACTTCCTTGGAATTAGGAAACCATTCAATTTCATTAAACAACGAGAATCTAATGATCTTTAGCATTTCTTACAAGTATTTTCAGCTTCATCACTCATTAATGTGTGCTTCTCTTGATTTCCTTCTAACAAGGCTGGACTTTTTGTTGTAATCACTCATTCTAACTTAATGATGTTCAAAATTGGTTGTGTACAAACAATAAGCACTCCTATTCATGTTAACAAGCTCACCTAAACTTCTTGGAATTTAGGAAACCATTCAATTTCATTCAACAACGAGAATCTAATGATCTTTAGCATTTCTTACAAGTATTTTCAGCTTCATCACTCATTAATGTGTGCTTCTCTTGATTTCCTTCTAACAAGGCTGGACTTTTTGTTGTAATCACTCATTCTAACTTAATGATGTTGAAAATAGCTTGTGTACAAACAATAAGCACTCTATTCATGTTAACAGGCACATCTACACCTCATTGGAATTAGGAAACCATTCAGTTTCATTCAACAAGGAGAATCTAATGATCTTTAACTTTCTTACATGTATTTCGGCTTCATCACTCATTAATGTGTGCTTCTCTTGATTTCCTCCTAAAAAGGCTGGACTTTTTGTTGTAATCACTCATTCTAACTTAATGATGTTCAAAATTGGTTGTGTACAAGCAATAAGCACTCTAGTCATGTTAACAAGCTCACCTAAACTTCCTTGGAATTAGGAAACCATTCAATTTCATTGAACAACGAGAATCTAATGATCTTTAGCATTTCTTACAAGTATTTTCAGCTTCATCACTCATTAATGTGTGCTTCTCTTGATTTCCTTCAAACAAGGCTGGACTTTTTGTTGTAATCACACCTTCTCACTTAATGATGTTCAAAATAGGTTGTGTACAAATAATAAGCACTCTATTCATGTTAACAGGCACATCTACACTTCCTTGGAATTAGGAAACCATTCTATTTCATTCAACAACGAGAATCTAATGATCTTTAGCATTTCTGACAAGTATTTTCAGCTTCGACACTCATTAATGTGTGCTTCTCTTGATTTCCTTCTAACAAGGCTGGACTTTTTGTTGTAATCACTCTTTCTAACTTAATGATGTTCAAAATTGGTTGTGTACAAACAATAAGCACTCTATTCATGTTAACATGCTCACCTACACTTCCTTGGAATTAGGAAACCATTCAATTTCATTAAACAATGAGAATCTAACGATCTTTAGCATTTCTTACAAGTATTTTCAGCTTCTTCACTCATTAATGTGTGCTTCTCTTGATTTCCTTCTAACATGGCTGGACTTTTTGTTGTTATCACTCCTTCTCACTTAATGATGTTCAAAATAGGTTGTGTACAAACAATAAGCACTCTATTCATGTTAACAGGCACATCTACACTTCCTTGGAATTAGGAAACCATTCAATTTGATTCAACAACGAGAATCTAAAGATCTTTAGCATTTCTTACAAGTATTTTAAGCTTCATCACTCATTAATGTGTGCTTCTCTTGGATTTCCTTCTAACAAGGCTGGACTTTTTGTTGTAATCACTCATTCTAACTTAATGATGTTCAAAATTGGTTTTCTACAAACAATAAGTACTCTAGTCATGTTAACAAGCTCACCTAAACTTCCTTGCAATTAGGAAACCATACAATTTCATTCAACAACGAGAATCTAATGATCTTTAGCATTTCTTACAAGTATTTTCAGCTTCTTCACTCATTCATGTGTGCTTCTCTGGATTTCCTTCTAACAAGGCTGGACTTTTTGTTGTAATCACTCCTTCTCACTTAATGATGTTCAAAATAGGTTGTGTACAAATAACAACCACTCTATTCATGTTAACAGGCACATCTACACTTCCTTGGAATTAGGAAACCATTCAATTTCATTCAACAACGAGAATCTAATGATGTTTAGCATTTCTCACATCTATTTTCAGCTTCAGCACTCATTAATGTGTGCTTCTCTTGACTTCCTTCTAACAAGGCTGGACTTTTTCTTGTAATCACTCATTCTAACTTAATGATGTTGAAAATAGCTAGTGTACAAACAATAAGCACTCTATTCATGTTAACAGGCACATCTACACCTCATTGGAATTAGGAAACCATTCAGTTTCATTCAACAAGGAGAATCTAATGATCTTTAACTTTTCTTACATGTAATTTCGGCTTCATCACTCATTAATGTGTGCTTCTCTTGATTTCCTTCTAACAAGGCTGGACTTTTTGTTGTAATCACTCATTCTAACTTAATGATGTTCAAAATTGGTTGTGTACAAACAATAAGCACTCTAGTCATGTTAACAAGCTCACCTAAACTTCCTTGGAATTAGGAAACCATTCAATTTCATTGAACAACGAGAATCTAATGATCTTTAGCATTTCTTACAAGTATTTTCAGCTTCTTCACTCATTAATGTGTGCTTCTCTTGATTTCCTTCAAACAAGGCTGGACTTTTTGTTGTAATCACACCTTCTCACTTAATGATGTTCAAAATAGGTTGTGTACAAATAATAAGCACTCTATTCATGTTAACAGGCACATCTACACTTCCTTGGAATTAGGAAACCATTCTATTTCATTCAACAACGAGAATCTAATGATCTTTAGCATTTCTTACAAGTATTTTCAGCTTCATCACTCATTAATGTGTGCTTCTCTTGATTTCCTTCTAACAAGGCTGGACTTTTTGTTGTAATCACTCTTTCTAACTTAATGATGTTCAAAATTGGTTGTGTACAAACAAGAAGCACCCTATTCATGTTAACATGCTCACCTAAACTTCCTTGGAATTAGGAAACCATTCAATTTCATTAAACAATGAGAATCTAACGATCTTTAGCATTTCTTACAAGTATTTTCAGCTTCTTCACTCATTAATGTGTGCTTCTCTTGATTTCCTTCTAACATGGCTGGACTTTTTGTTGTTATCACTCCTTCTCACTTAATGATGTTCAAAATAGGTTGTGTACAAACAATAAGCACTCTATTCATGTTAACAGGCACATCTACACTTCCTTGGAATTAGGAAACCATTCAATTTTGATTCAACAACGAGAATCTAAGATCTTTAGCATTTCTTACAAGTATTTTAAGCTTCATCACTCATTAATGTGTGCTTCTCTGGATTTCCTTCTAACAAGGCTGGACTTTTTGTTGTAATCACTCATTCTAACTTAATGATGTTCAAAATTGGTTTTCTACAAACAATAAGCACTCTAGTCATGTTAACAAGCTCACCTAAACTTCCTTGCAATTAGGAAACCATACAATTTCATTCAACAACGAGGATCTAATGATCTTTAGCATTTCTTACATCTATTTTCAGCTTCTTCACTCATTCATGTGTGCTTCTCTGGATTTCCTTCTAACAAGGCTGGACTTTTTGTTGTAATCACTCCTTCTCACTTAATGATGTTCAAAATAGGTTGTGTACAAATAACAACCACTCTATTCATGTTAACAGGCACATCTACACTTCCTTGGAATTAGGAAATCATTCTATTTCATTCAACAACGAGAATCTAATGATCTTAAGAATTTCTTACGATTATTTTCTGCTTCATCACTCATTAAAGTGTGCTTCTCCTGATTTCCATCTAACAAGGCTGGACTTTGTTGTTGTAATCACTCTTTCTAACTTAACGATGTTCAAAATTGGTTGTGTCCAAACAATAAGCACTCTAGTCATGTTAACAAGCTCACCTAAACTTCCTTGGAATTAGGAAACCATTCAATTTCATTAAACAACGAGAATCTAATGATCTTTAGCATTTCTTACAAGTATTTTCAGCTTCATCACTCATTAATGTGTGCTTCTCTTGATTTCCTTCTAACAAGGCTGGACTTTTTGTTGTAATCACTCCTTCTCACTTAATGATGTTCAAAATAGGTTGTGTACAAACAATAAGCACTCTATTCATGTTAACAGGCACATCTACACTTCCTTGGAATTAGGAAACCATTCAATTTCATTCAACAACGAGAATCTAATGATCTTTAGCATTTCTAACAAGTATTTTCAGCTTCATCACTCATTAATGTGTGCTTCTCTTGATTTCCTTCTAACAAGGCTGGACTTTTTGTTGTAATCACTAATTCCAACTTAATGATGTTGAAAATAGGTTGTGTACAAACAATAAGCACTCTATTCATGTTAACAAGCACATCTACACTTCCTTGGAATTAGGAAACCATTCAATTTCATTAACAACGAGAATCTAATGATCTTTAGCATTTCTTACAAGTATTTTCAGCTTCATCACTCATTAATGTGTGCTTCTCTTGATTTCCTTCTAACAAGGCTGGACTTTTTGTTGTAATCACTCATTCTAACTTAATGATGTTCAAAATTGGTTGTGTACAAACAATAAGCACTCTATTCATGTTAACAAGCTCACCTACACTTCCTTGGAATTAGGAAACCATTCAATTTCATTAAACAACGAGAATCTAATGATCTTTAGCATTTCTTACAAGTATTTTCAGCTTCATCACTCATTAATGTGTGCTTCTCTTGATTTCCTTCTAACAAGGCTGGACTTTTTGTTGTTATCACTCCTTCTCACTTAATGATGTTCAAAATAGGTTGTGTACAAACAATAAGCACTCTATTCATGTTAACAGGCTCACCTACACTTCCTTGGAATTAGGAAACCATTCAATTTCATTCAACAACGAGAATCTAATGATCTTTAGCATTTCTTACAAGTATTTTAAGCTTCATCACTCATTAATGTGTGCTTCTCTGGATTTCCTTCTAACAAGGCTGGACTTTTTGTTGTCATCACTCATTCTAACTTAATGATGTTCAAAATTGGTTGTCTACAAACGATAAGCACTCTAGTCATGTTAACAAGCTCACGTAAACTTCCTTGGAATTAGGAAACCATACAATTTCATTCAACAACGAGAATCTAATGATCTTTAGCATTTCTTACATCCATTTTCAGCTTCTTCACTCATTAATGTGTGCTTCTCTTGATTTCCTTCTAACAAGGCTGGAGTTTTTGTTGTAATCACACCTTGTCACTTAATGATGTTCAAAATAGGTTGTGTACAAATAACAACCACTCTATTCATGTTAACAGGCACATCTACACTTCCTTGGATTTAGGAAACCATTGAATTTCATTAAACAACGAGAATCTAATTATCTTTAGCATTTCTTAGAAGTATTTTCAGCTTCATCACTCATTAATGTGTGCTTCTCTTGATTTCCTTCTAACAAGGCTGGACTTTTTGTTGTAATCACTCATTCTAACTTAATGATGTTCAAAATTGGTTGTGTACAAACAATAAGCACTCTAGTCATGTTAACAAGCTCACCTAAACTTCCTTGGAATTAGGAAACCATTCAATTTCATTAACAACGAGAATCTAATGATCTTTAGCATTTCTTACAAGTATTTTCAGCTTCTTCACTCATTAATGTGTGCTTCTCTTGATTTCCTTCTAACAAGGCTGGACTTTTTGTTGTAATCACTCCTTCTCACTTAATGATGTTCAAAATAGGTTGTGTACAAACAATAAGCACTCTATTCATGTTAACAGGCACATCTACACTTCCTTGGAATTAGGAAACCATTCAATTTCATTCAACAACGAGAATCTAATGATCTTTAGCATTTCTTACAAGTATTTTCAGCTTCATCACTCATTAATGTGTGCTTCTCTTGATTTCCTTCTAACAAGGCTGGACTTTTTGTTGTAATCACTCATTCCAACTTAATGATGTTCAAAATTGGTTGTGTACAAACAATAAGCACTCTATTCATGTTAACAAGCTCACCTAAACTTCCTTGGAATTAGGAAACCATTCAATTTCATTCAACAACGAGAATCTAATGATCTTTAGCATTTCTTACAAGTATTTTCAGCTTCTTCACTCATTAATGTGTGCTTCTCTTGATTTCCTTCTAACAAGGCTGGACTTTTTGTTGTAATCACTCCTTCTCACTTAATGATGTTCAAAATAGGTTGTGTACAAACAATAAGCACTCTATTCATGTTAACAGGCACATCTACACTTCCTTGGAATTAGGAAACCATTCAATTTCATTCAACAACGAGAATCTAATGATCTTTAGCATTTCTTACAAGTATTTTCAGCTTCATCACTCATTAATGTGTGCTTCTCTTGATTTCCTTCTAACAAGGCTGGACTTTTTGTTGTAATCACTCATTCTAACTTAATGATGTTCAAAATTGGTTGTGTACAAATAATAAGCACTCTATTCATGTTAACAAGCTCACCTACACTTCCTTGGAATTAGGAAACCATTCAATTTCATTAAACAACGAGAATCTAATGATCTTTAGCATTTCTTACAAGTATTTTCAGCTTCTTCACTCATTAATGTGTGCTTCTCTTGATTTCCTTCCAACAAGGCTGGACTTTTTGCAATCACCCCTTCTCACTTAATGATGTTCAAGATAGGTTGTGTACAAACAATAAGCTCTCTATTCATGTTAACAGGCACATCTACACTTCGTTGGAATTAGGAAACCATTCAATTTCATTAAACAACGAGAATCTAATGATCTTTAGCATTTCTTACAAGTATTTTCAACTTCTTCACTCATTAATGTGTGGTTCTCTTGACTTCCTTCTAACAAGGCTGGACTTTTTGTCGTACTCACTCCTTCTCACTTAATGATGTTCAAAATAGGTTGTGTACAAACAATGAGCACTCTATTCATGTTAACAGGCACATCTACACTTCCTTGGAATTAGGAAACCATTCAATTTCATTCAACAACGAGAATCTAATGATCTTTAGCATTTCTTACAAGTATTTTCAGCTTCATCACTCATTAATGTGTGCTTCTCTTGATTTCCTTCTAACAAGGCTGGACTTTTTGTTGTAATCACTCATTCTAACTTAATGATGTTCAAAATTGGTTGTGTACAAACAATAAGCACTTTAGTCATGTTAACAAGCTCACCTAAACTTCCTTGGAATTAGGAAACCATTCAATTTCATTCAACAACGAGAATCTAATGATCTTTAGCATTTCTTACAAGTATTTTCAGCTTCTTCACTCATTAATGTGTGCTTCTCTTGATTTCCTTCTAACAAGGCTGGACTTTTTGTTGTAATCACTCCTTCTCACTTAATGATGTTCAAAATAGGTTGTGTACAAACAATAAGCACTCTATTCATGTTAACAGGCACATCTACACTTCCTTGGAATTAGGAAACCATTCAATTTCATTCAACAACGAGAATCTAATGATCTTTAGCATTTCTTACAAGTATTTTCAGCTTCATCACTCATTAATGTGTGCTTCTCTTGATTTCCTTCTAACAAGGCTGGACTTTTTGTTGTAATCACTCATTCTAACTTAATGATGTTCAAAATTGGTTGTGTACAAACAATAAGCACTCTAGTCATGTTAACAAGCTCACCTACACTTCCTTTGAATTAGGAAACCATTCAATTTCATTAAACAACGAGAATCTAATGATCTTTAGCATTTCTTACAAGTATTTTCAGCTTCATCACTCATTAATGTGTGCTTCTCTTGATTTCCTTCTAACAAGGCTGGACTTTTTGTTGTAATCACTCATTCTAACTTAATGATGTTCAAAATTGGTTGTGTACAAACAATAAGCACTCTATTCATGTTAACAAGCTCACCTAAACTTCCTTGGAATTAGGAAACCATTCAATTTCATTCAACAACGAGAATCTAATGATCTTTAGCATTTCTTACAAGTATTTTCAGCTTCATCACTCATTAATGTGTGCTTCTCTTGATTTCCTTCTAACAAGGCTGGACTTTTTGTTGTAATCACTCCTTCTCACTTAATGATGTTCAAAATAGGTTGTGTACAAATAATAACCACTCTATTCATGTTAACAGGCACATCTACACTTCCTTGGAATTAGGAAACCATTCTATTTCATTCAACAACGAGAATCTAATGATCTTTAGCATTTCTTACAAGTATTTTCAGCTTCATCACTCATTAATGTGTGCTTCTCTGATTTCCTTCTAACAAGGCTGGACTTTTTGTTGTAATCACTCATTCTAACTTAATGATGTTCAAAATTGGTTGTGTACAAACAATAAGCACTCTAGTCATGTTAACAAGCTCACCTACACTTCCTTGAATTAGGAAACCATTCAATTTCATTAAACAACGAGAATCTAATGATCTTTAGCATTTCTTACAAGTATTTTCAGCTTCATCACTCATTAATGTGTGCTTCTCTTGATTTCCTTCTAACAAGGCTGGACTTTTTGTTGTAATCACTCATTCTAACTTAATGATGTTCAAAATAGGTTGTGTACAAACAATAAGCACTCTATTCATGTTAACAAGCACATCTACACTTCCTTGGAATTAGGAAACCATTCAATTTCATTAAACAACGAGAATCTAATGATCTTTAGCATTTCTTACAAGTATTTTCAGCTTCATCACTCATTAATGTGTGCTTCTCTTGATTTCCTTCTAACAAGGCTGGACTTTTGTTGTAATCACTCCTTCTCACTTAATGATGTTCAAAATAGGTTGTGTACAAACAATAAGCACTCTATTCATGTTAACAGGCACACTACACTTCCTTGGAATTAGGAAACCATTCAATTTCATTAAACAACGAGAATCTAATGATCTTTAGCATTTCTTACAAGTATTTTCAGCTTCTTCACTCATTAATGTGTGCTTCTCTTGATTTCCTTCTAACAAGGCTGGACTTTTTGTTGTAATCACTCCTTCTCACTTAATGATGTTCAAAATAGGTTGTGTACAAACAATAAGCACTCTATTCATGTTAACAGGCACATCTACACTTCCTTGGAATTAGGAAACCATTCAATTTCATTCAACAACGAGAATCTAATGATCTTTAGCATTTCTTACAAGTATTTTCAGCTTCATCACTCATTAATGTGTGCTTCTCTTGATTTCCTTCTAACAAGGCTGGACTTTTTGTTGTAATCACTCATTCTAACTTAATGATGTTCAAAATTGGTTGTGTACAAACAATAAGCACTCTAGTCATGTTAACAAGCTCACCTAAACTTCCTTGGAATTAGGAAACCATTCAATTTCATTCAACAACGAGAATCTAATGATCTTTAGCATTTCTTACAAGTATTTTCAGCTTCTTCACTCATTAATGTGTGCTTCTCTTGATTTCCTTCTAACAAGGCTGGACTTTTTGTTGTAATCACTCCTTCTCACTTAATGATGTTCAAAATAGGTTGTGTACAAATAATAAGCCACTCTATTCATGTTAACAGGCACATCTACACTTCCTTTGGAATTAGGAAATCATTCTATTTCATTCAACAACGAGAATCTAATGATCTTTAGCATTTCTTACAAGTATTTTCAGCTTCATCACTCATTAATGTGTGCTTCTCTTGATTTCCTTCTAACAAGGCTGGACTTTTTGTTGTAATCACTCATTCTAACTTAATGATGTTCAAAATTGGTTGTGTACAAACAATAAGCACTCTAGTCATGTTAACAAGCTCACCTACACTTCCTTTGAATTAGGAAACCATTCAATTTCATTAAACAACGAGAATCTAATGATCTTTAGCATTTCTTACAAGTATTTTCAGCTTCATCACTCATTAATGTGTGCTTCTCTTGATTTCCTTCTAACAAGGCTGGACTTTTTGTTGTAATCACTCATTCTAACTTAATGATGTTCAAAATTGGTTGAGTACAAACAATAAGCACTTTAGTCATGTTAACAAGCTCACCTAAACTTCCTTGGAATTAGGAAACCATTCAATTTCATTCAACAACGAGAATCTAATGATCTTTAGCATTTCTTACAAGTATTTTCAGCTTCATCCACTCATTAATGTGTGCTTCTCTTGATTTCCTTCTAACAAGGATGGAGTTTTCTTGTAATCACTCCTTCTCACTTAATGATGTTCAAAATAGGTTGTGTACAAAAAATAACCACTCTATTCTTGTTAACACGCACATCTACACTTCTTTGGAATTAGGAAACCATTCTATTTCATTCAACAACGAGAATCTAATGATCTTTAGCATTTCGTACAAGTATTTTCAGCTTCATCACTCATTAATGTGTGCTTCTCTTGATTCCTTCTAACAAGGCTGGACTTTTTGTTGTAGTCACTCATTCTAACTTAATGATGTTCAAAATTGGTTAGTGTAGAAACAATAAGCACTCTAGTCATGTTAACAAGCTCACCTACACTTCCTTTTATTTAGGAAACCATTCAATTTCATTAAACAACGAGAATCTAATGATCTTTAGCATTTCTTACAAGTATTTTCAGCTTCATCACTCATTAATGTGTGCTTCTCTTGATTTCCTTCTAACAAGGCTGGACTTTTGTTGTAATCACTCATTCTAACTTAATGATGTTCAAAATTGGTTGTGTACAAACAATAAGCACTCTAGTCATGTTAACAAGCTCACCTACACTTCCTTGGAATTAGGAAACCATTCAATTTCATTGAACAACGAGAATCTAATGATCTTTAGCATTTCTTACAAGTATTTTCAGCTTCATCACTCATTAATGTGTGCTTCTCTTGATTTCCTTCTAACAAGGCTGGACTTTTTGTTGTAATCACTCATTCTAACTTAATGATGTTCAAAATAGGTTGTGTACAAACAATAAGCACTCTATTCATGTTAACAAGCACATCTACACTTCCTTGGAATTAGGAAACCATTCAATTTCATTCAACAACGAGAATCTAATGATCTTTAGCATTTCTTACAAGTATTTTCAGCTTCATCACTCATTAATGTGTGCTTCTCTTGATTTCCTTCTAACAAGGCTGGACTTTTTGTTGTAATCACTCATTCCAACTTAATGATGTTCAAAATAGGTTGTGTACAAACAATAAGCACCTATTCATGTTAACAGGCACATCTACACTTCCTTGGAATTAGGAAACCATTCAATTTCATTCAAACAACGAGAATCTAATGATCTTTAGCATTTCTTACAAGTATTTTCAGCTTCATCACTCATTAATGTGTGCTTCTCTTGATTTCCTTCTAACAGGCTGGACTTTTTGTTGTAATCACTCATTCTCAACTTAATGATGTTCAAAATAGGTTGTGTACAAACAATAAGCACTCTATTCATGTTAACAGGCACATCTACACTTCCTTGGAATTAGGAAACCATTCAATTTCATTCAACAACGAGAATCTAATGATCTTTAGCATTTCTTACAAGTATTTTCAGCTTCATCACTCATTAATGTGTGCTTCTCTTGATTTCCTTCTAACAAGGCTGGACTTTTTGTTGTAATCACTCATTCTAACTTAATGATGTTCAAAATGGTTGTGTACAAACAATAAGCACTCTAGTCATGTTAACAAGCTCACCTACACTTCCTTGGAATTAGGAAACCATTCAATTTCATTAAACAACGAGAATCTAATGATCTTTAGCATTTCTTACAAGTATTTTTCAGCTTCATCACTCATTAATGTGTGCTTCTCTGATTTCCTTCTAACAAGGCTGGACTTTTTGTTGTAATCACTCCTTCTAACTTAATGATGTTCAAAATNGTTGAAAATAGGTTGTGTACAAACAATAAGCACTCAATTCTAGTTAACAGGCACATCTACACTTCATTGGAATTAAGAAACCATTCTATTTCATTCAACAACGAGAATCTAATGATCTTTAGCATTTCTTACAAGTATTTTCAGCTTCATCACTCATTAATGTGTGCTTGTCTTCATTTCCTTCTAACAAGGCTGGACTTTTTGTTGTAATCACTGATTCTAACTTAATGAATGTTCAAAATTTGGTTGTGTACAAACAATAAGCACTCTAGTCATGTTAAGAAGCTCACCTACACTTCCTTTTAATTAGGAAACCATTCAATTTCATTAAACAACGAGAATCTAATGATCTTTTGCTTTTCTTACAAAGTATTTTCAGCTTCATCTCTCATTAGTGTGTGCTTCTCTTGATTTCCTTCTAACAGGGGGGACTTTTTGTTGTAATCACTCATTCTAACTTAATCATGTTCAAAATTGTTGTGTACAAACAATAAGCACTCTATTCATGTTAACAAGCACACCTACACTTCCTTGGAATTAGGAAACCATTCAATTTCCTTAAACAACGAGAATCTAATGATCTTTAGCATTTCTTACAAGTATTTTCAGCTTCTTCACACATTACTGTGTGGTTCTCTTGATTTCTTTCTAACAAGTTTGGGGTTTTTGTTGTAATTACACCTTCTCACTTAATGATGTTCAAAATAGGTTGTGTACAAATAATAACCACTCTATTCATGTTAACAGGCACATCCACACTTCCTTGGAATTAGGAAACCATTCTATTTCATTCAACAACGAGAATCTAATGATCTTTAGCATTTCTTACAAGTATTTTCAGCTTCATCACTCATTAATGTGTGCTTGTCTTGATTTCCTTCTAACAAGGCTGGACTTTTTGTTGTAATCACTCATTCTCACTTAATGATGTTCAAAATTGGTTGTGTACAAACAAGAAGCACTCTAGTCATTTTAAGAAGCTCACCTACACTTCCTCTTAATTAGGAAACCATTCAATTTCATTAAAGAACGAGAATCTAATGATCTTTTGCTTTTCTTACAAGTATTTTCAGCTTCATCACTCATTAATGTGTGCTTCTCTTCATTTCCTTCTAACAGGGCTGGGCTTTTTGTTGTAATCACTCATTCTAACTTAATCATGTTGAAAATTGGTTGTGTACAAACAATAAGCACTCTATTCATGTTAACAAGCACACCTACACTTCCTTGGAATTAGGAAACCATTCAATTTCCTGAAACAACGAGAATCTAATGATCTTTAGCATTTCTTACAAGTATTTTCAGCTTCTTCACCCATTAATGTGTGGTTCTCTTGATTTCTTTCTAACAAGTCTGGGGTTTTGGTTGTAATCACACCTTCTCACTTAATGATGTTCAAAATAGGTTGTGTACAAATAATAACCACTCTATTCATGTTAACAGGTACATCCACACTTCCTTGGAATTAGGAAACCATTCTATTTCATTCAACAACGAGAATCTAATGATCTTTAGCATTTCTTACCAGTATTTTCAGCTTCATCACTCATTAATGTGTGATTGTCTTGATTTCCTTCTAACAAGGCTGGACTTTTTGTTGTAATCACTCATTCTAACATAATGATGTTCAAAATTGGTTGTGTACAAACAATAAGCACCCTATTCATGTTAACAAGCTCACCTACACTTCCTTGGAATTAGGAAACCATTCAATTTCATTAAACAACGAGAATCTAATGATCTTTAGCATTTCTTACAAGTATTTTCAGCTTCTTCACTCATTAATGTGTGCTTCTCTTGATTTCTTTCTGACAAGGCTGGACTTTTTGTTGTTATCACTCCTTCTCCCTCAATGATGTTCAAAATAGGTTGTGTACAAACAATAAGCTCTCTATTCATGTTAACAGGCACAACTACGCTTCCTTGGAATTAGGAAACCATTCAATTTCATTCAACAACGAGAATCTAATGATCTTTAGCATTTTTAACAAGTATTTTCTGCTCCACCACTCATTAATGTGTGCTTCTCTTGATTTCCTTCTATCAAGGCTGGACTTTTTGTTGTAATCACTAATTCTGACATAATCATGTTGAAAATGGGTTGTGTAAAAACAATAACCACTCTATTCATGTTATCAAGTTCACCTACACTTCCTTGGAATTAGGAAACCATTCAATTTCATTAAACAACGAGAATCTAATGATCTTTAGCATTTCTTACAAGTATTTTCAGCTTCATCACTCATTAATGTGTGCTTCTCTTGATTTCCTTCTAACAATGCTGGACTTTTTCTTGTAATCACTAATTCGAACTTAATGTTGTTGAAAAGATCTTGTGTACAAACAACAAGCACGCTATTCATGTTAACAAGCACATCTACACTTCCTTGGAATTAGGAAAGCTTTCAATTTCATTCAACAACGAGAATCTAATGATCTTTAGCATTTCTTACGAGTATTTTCAGCTTCATCACCCATTAATGTGTGCTTCGCTTGGTTTCCTTCTAACAAGGCTGGACTATTTGTTGTTATCACCCATTCTAACTTAATGATGTTCAAAATAGGTTGTGTACAAACAATAAGCACTGTATTCATGTTAACAAGCTCACCTACACTTCCTTGGAATTAGGAAACCATTCAATTTCATTGAACAACGAGAATCTAATGATCTTTAGCATTTCTTACAAGTATTTTCAGCTTCATCACTCATTAATGTGTGCTTCTCTTGATTTCTTTCTAGCAAGGCTGGACTTTTTGTTGTAATCACTCCTTCTCACTTAATGATATTCAAAATAGGTTGTGTACAAACAATAAGCTCTCTATTCATGTTCACAGGCACATCTACACTTCCTTGGAATTAGGAAACCATTCAATTTCATTCAACAACGAGAATCTAATGATCTTTAGCATTTCTAACAAGTATTTTCAGCTTCACCACTCATTAATGTGTGCTTCTCTTGATTTCCTTCTAACAAGGCTGGACTTTTTGTTGTAATCACTAATTCCAACATAATGATGCTGAAAATAGGTTGTGTACAAACAATAAGCACTCAATTCAAGTTAACAGGCACATCTACACTTCATTGGAATTAAGAAACCATTCTATTTCATTCAACAACGAGAATCTAATGATCATTAGCATTTCTTAATGTGTGCTTGTCTTGATTTCCTTCTAACAAGGCCGGACTTTTTGTTGTAGTCACTCATTCTAACTTAATGATGTTCAAAATTGGTTGTGTACAAACAATAAGCACCCTATTCATGTTAACAAGCTCACCTACACTTACTTGGAATTAGGAAACCATTCAATTTCATTAAACAACGAGAATCTAATGATCTTTAGCATTTCTTACAAGTATTTTCAGCTTCTTCACTCATTAATGTGTGCTTCTCTTGATTTCTTTCTGACAAGGCTGGACTTTTTGTTGTAATCACTCCTTCTCGCTCAATGATGTTCAAAATAGTTTGTGTACAAACAATAAGCTCTCTATTCATGTTAACAGGCACATCTACACTTCCTTGGAATTAGGAAACCATTCAATTTCATTCAACAATGAGAATCTAATGATCTTCAGCATTTCTTACCAGTATTTTCAGCTTCATCGCTCATTAATGTGTGCTTGTCATGATTTCCTTCTAACAAGGCTGGACTTTTTGTTGTAATCACTCATTCTAACTTAATGATGTTCAAAATTGGTTGTGTACAAACAATAAGCACCCTATTCATGTTAACAAGCTCACCTACACTTCCTTGGAATTAGGAAACCTTTCAATTTCATTCAACAACGAGAATCTAATGATCTTTAGCATTTCTTACAAGTATTTTCAGCTTCTTCACTCATTAATGTGTGCTTCTCTTGATTTCTTTCTGACAAGGCTGGACTTTTTGTTGTAATCACTCCTTCTCACTCAATGATGTTCAAAATTGGTTGTGTACAAACAATAAGCTCTCTATTCATGTTAACAGGCACATCTACACTTCCTTGGAATTAGGAAACCATTCAATTTCATTCAACAACGAGAATCTAATGATCTTTAGCATTTCTAACAAGTATTTTCTGCTCCACCACTCATTAATGTGTGCTTCTCTTGATTTGCTTCTATCAAGGCTGGACTTTTTGTTGTAATCACTAATTCTAACATAATCATGTTGAAAATAGGTTGTGTAAAAACAATAACCACTCTATTCATGTTATCAAGTTCACCTACACTTCCTTGGAATTAGGAAACCATTGAATTTCATTAAACAACAAGAATCTAATGATCTTTAGCATTTCTTACAAGTATTTTCAGCTTCATCACTCATTAATGTGTGCTTCTCTTGATTTCCTTCTAACAAGTCTGGACTTTTTCTTGTAATCACTAATTCCAACTTAATGTTGTTGAAAAGAGCTTGTGTACAAACAACAAGCACGCTATTCATGTTAACAAGCACATCTAATGATCATTAGCATTTCTTACCGGTATTTTCAGCTTAATCACTCATTAATGTGTGCTTCTCCTGATTTATTTCTAACAAGGCTGGACTTTTTGTGGTAATCCCTCCTTCTCACCTAATGATGTTCAAAATAGGTTGTGTACTAACAATAAGCACTCTATTGATGTTAACAGCCACATCTAGACTTCCTTGGAATTAGGAAACCATTCAATTTCATTAAACAACGAGAATCTAATCATCCTTAGCATTTCTTAGAAGTATTTTCAGCTTCATCACTCATTAATGTGTGCTTCTCTCGATTTCCTTCTAACAAGGCTGGACTTTTTGTTGTAATCACCATTTCCAACATAATGATGTTTAAAACAGGTTGTGTACTAACAATAAGCACTCTATTCATGTTAACAGCCACATCTACACTTCCTTGCAATTAGGAAACTATTCAATTTCATTAAACAACGAGAATCTAATCATTTTTAGCATTTCTTACATGTATTTTCAGCTTCATCACTCATTAATGTGTGCTTCTCTTGATTTCCTTCTAAGCAGGCTGGACTGTTTCTTGTAATCACTCCTTCTCACTTAATGATGTTCAAAATAGGTTGTGTACAAACAATAAGCACTCTATTCATGTAAACAAGCTAACCTACACTTCCTTGGATTTAGGAAACCATTCAATTTCATTAAACAACGAGAATCTGATGATCTTTAGCTTTTCTTACAAGTATTTTCAGTTTCATCACTCATTAATGTGTGCTTCTCTTGATTTCCTTCTAACAACGCTGGACTTTTTGTTGTAATCACTAATTCCAACTTAATGATGTTGAACAGAGCTTTTGTACAAACAATAAGCACGCTATTCATGTTAACAAGCACATCTACACTTCCTTGGAATTAGTAAACCAATCAATTTCATGAAACAACGAGAATCTAATGATCTTTGGCATTTCTTACAAGTATTTTTAGCTTCATCACTCATTAATGTGTGCTTCTCTTGATTTCCTTCTAACAAGGCTGGACTTTTTGTTGTATTCACTAATTCTAACTTAAAGATGTTGAAAATAGCTTGTGTACAAACAATAAGCACTCTATTCATGTTAACAAGCTCACTTACACTTCTTTGGAATTAGGAAACTATTGAATTTCATAAAACAATGAGTATCTAATGATCATTAGCATTTCTTACCAGTATTTTCAGCTTTATCAGTCATTAATGTGTGCTTCTCTTGATTTCCTTCTAACAAGGCTCGACTTTTTGTGGTAATCACTCCTTCTCACCTAATGATGTTCAAAATAGGTTGTGTACTAACAAATAGCACTCTATTCATGTTAACAGTCACATCTACACTTCCTTGGAATTAGGAAACCATTCAATTTCATTAAACAACGAGAATCTAATCATCTTTAGCATTTCTTACAAGTATTTTCAGCTTCATCACTCATTAATGTGTGCTTCTCTCGATTTCCTTCTAACAAGGCTGGTCTTTTTGTTGTAATCACTATTTCCAACATAATGATGTTTAAAACAGGTTGTGTACTAACAATAAGCACTCTATTCATGTTAACAGCCACATCTACACTTCCTTGGAATTAGGAAACTATTCAATGTCATTAAACAACGAGAATCTAATCATTTTTAGCATTTCTTACATGTATTTTCAGCTTCATCACTCATTAATGTGTGCTTCTCTTGATTTCCTTCTAAGCAGGCTGGACTGTTTCTTGTAATCACTCCTTCTCACTTAATGATGTTCAAAATAGGTTGTGTACAAACAATAAGCACTCTATTCATGTAAACAAGCTAACCTACACTTCCTTGGATTTAGGAAACCATTTGATTTCATTAAACAACGAGAATATGATGATCTTTAGCTTTTCTTACAAGTATTTTCAGTTTCCTCACACATTAATGTGTGCTTCTCTTGATTTCCTTCTAACAACGCTGGACTTTTTGTTGTAATCACTAATTCCAACGTAATGATGTTGAACAGAGCTTTTGTACAAACAATAAGCAGGCTATTCAAGTTAACAAGCACATCTACACTTCCTTGGAATTAGGAAACCAATCAAATTCATGAAACAACGAGAATCTAATGATCTTTGGCATTTCTTACAAGTATTTTTAGCTTCATCACTCATTAATCTGTGCTTCTCTTGATTTCCTTCTAACAAGGCTGGACTTTTTGTTGTATTCACTAATTCTAACTTAAAGATGTTGAAAATAGCTTGGGTACAAACAATAAGCACTCTATTCATGTTAACAAGCTCACCTACACTTCTTTGGAATTAGGAAACTATTGAATTTCATAAAACAATGAGTATCTAATGATCATTAGCATTTCTTACCAGTATTTTCAGCCTAATCACTCATTAATGTGTGCTTCTCTTGATTTCCTTCTAACAAGGCTGGACTTTTTGTGGTAATCACTCCTTCTCACCTAATGATGTTCAAAATAGGTTGTGTACTAACAATAAGCACTCTATTCATGTTAACAGGCACATCTACACTTCCTTGGAATTAGGAAACTATTCAATTTCATTAAACAACGAGAATCTAATCATTTTTAGCATTTCTTACATGTAATTTCAGCTTCATCACTCATTAATGTGTGCTTCTCTTGATTTCCTTCTAAGCAGGCTAGACTTTTTCTTGTAATCACTCCTTCTCACTTAATGATGTTCAAAATAGGTTGTGTACAAACAATAAGCACTCTATTCATGTAAACAAGCTAACCTACACTTCCTTGGATTTAGGAAACCATTCAATTTCATTAAACAACGAGAATCTGATGATCTTTAGCTTTTCTTACAAGTATTTTCAGTTTCATCACTCATTAATGTGTGCTTCTCTTGATTTCCTTCTAACAACGCTGGACTTTTTGTTGTAATCACTAAGTCCAACTTAATGATGTTGAACAGAGCTTTTGTACAAACAATAAGCACGCTATTCATGTTAACAAGCACATCTACACTTCCTTGGAATTAAGAAACCAATCAATTTCATGAAACAACGACAATCTAAAGATCTTTGGCATTTCTTACAAGTATTTTTAGCTTCATCACTCATTAATGTGTGCTTCTCCTGATTTCCTTCTAACAAGGCTGGACTTTTTGTTGTATTCACTAATTCTAACTTAAAGATGTTGAAAATAGCTTGTGTACAAACAATAAGCACTCTATTCATGTTAACAAGCTCACCTACACTTCTTTGGAATTAGGAAACTATTGAATTTCATAAAACAATGAGTATCTAATGATCATTAGCATTTCTTACCAGTATTTTCAGCTTAATCACTCATTAATGTGTGCTTCTCTTGATTTCCTTCTAACAAGGCTCGACTTTTTGTGGTAATCACTCCTTCTCACCTCATGATGTTCAAAATAGGTTGTGTACTAACAATAAGCACTCTATTCATGCTAACAGGCACATCTACACTTCCTTGGAATTAGGAAACTATTCAATTTCATTAAACAACGAGAATCTAATCATTTTTAGCATTTCTTACATGTATTTTCAGCTTCCTCACTCAGTAATGTGTGCTTCTCTTGATTTCCTTCTAAGAAGGCTGGACTTTTTGTTGTAATCACCCCTTCTCTCTTAATGATGTTCAAAATAGCATGTGTACAAACAATAAGCACTCTATTCATGTTAACAAGCACATCTACACTTCCTTGGAATTAGGAAACCATTCAATTTCATTGAACAACGAGGATCTAATGATCTTTAGCATTTCTTACAAGTATTTTCAGCTTCATCACTCATTAATGTGTGCTTCTCTTGATTTCCTTCTAACAAGGCTGGACTTTTTGTTGTAATCACTGATTCTAACTTAATAACGTTCAAAATAGGTTGTGTACAAACAATAAGCACTCTATTCATGTTAACAAGCTCACCTACACTTCCTTGGAATTAGGAAACCATTCAATTTCATTAAACAAGGAGAATCTAATGATCTTTAGCATTTCTTACAAGTATTTTCAGCTTCATCACTCATTAATGTGTGCTTCTCTTGATTTCCTTCTAACAACGTTGGACTTTTTGTTGTAATAACTAATTCCAACTTAATGATGGTGAAAAGAGCTTGTGAACAAACAATAAGCACGCTATTCATGTTAACAAGCACATCTACTCTTCCTTAGAAGTAGGAAAGCATTCAATTTCATTAAACAAGGAGAATCTAATGATCTTTAGCATTTCTTACCAGTATTTTCAGTTTATCACTAATTAATGTGTGCTTCTCTTGATTTCCTTCTAACAATGCTGGACTTTTTGTTGTAATTACTAATTCCAACTTAATAATGTTGAAAAGAGCTTGTATACTGATGAGAATCGTGGAGATGATGGGTGGAAGGCTTCAATAGATCCAAAAGGTCCATTGCCCATTCCAGAAGGCCCAATAACACGAGCTAGAGCTTCAATTGATGCAAGAGGTCCATTCCACATTCCAGAAGGCCCAATAACACGAGTTAGAGCTTCAATGGATGCAAGAGGTCCATTGCACATTCCAAAAGGCCCAATAACACGAGCTAGGGCCAAAAAGATTAAAGAAGCACTAAATGGGCTGATTCAAGACGCTCTGGCCAACCCAGCTTCAAATGGTGCGAATTTAAACTTAGAAGAGAGTCCAGGCCTTATTAATATCATTAGAGTAATTAAAATATTAGGACTAATAATAGTAGTCACTCCAAATTAGGAGTTTATTTTCCATATAAGAATTTGTACCTAGATAGGAATTCCTCCTAAACAAGGAATTGTCCTAAATACGAATTTTGCCTCTTTAGGAATGCTATCTAAGCCTATAAATAGGCACCCCTTGTAAGCTTTGCAGATCAGACAATCAAGATATAAGACAACTTTGAGTGAAATAGAAAGCAAGGGCTTCTCCTTCGGTTCTTTTGAGAACTAAAGAACTTATCAAGAGGTTTTCTTCTTGTGGCGTTCAAACCGACTTATCACTCCCAATTCCTTCCTCTTCTGGAGTGTGGCGTCCATATCCATCTTGAATACCCTAGGTTCGTGTTCCTTCAAATTTTGGGTCTAGGGTTTGTGTTATTAAATCCTGATTTAGCTTTCCTGGTTGTTCTTTGATTCATTGTGTGCGTTGGGTCCCTAAGCCACGTCTTTTTGGGGTTTTCCGCATCATATACAAACAATAAGCACGCTATTCAAGTTAACAAGCACATCTACTCTTGCTTAGAATTAGGAAAGCATTCAATTTCATTAAACAAGGAGAATCTAATGATCTGTAGCATTTCTTACAAGTATTTTCAGCTTCATCACTCATTAATTTCTGCTTCTCTTGATTTCCTTCTAACAAGGATGGACTTTTGTTGTAAACACTAATTCCAACTTAATGATGTTGAAAAGAGCTTGTGTGCAAACAATAAGCACGCTATTCATGTTAACAAGCACATCTACTCTTCCTTAAAATTAGGAAACCAATCAATTTCATTAAACAAGGAGAATCTAATGATCTTTAGCATTTCTTACACGTATTTTCAGCTTCATCACTCATTAATGTCTGCTTCACTTGATTTCCTTCCAACAATGATGGGCTTTTTGTTGTAATCACTAATTCCAACACAATGATGTTGAAAATAGGTTGTGTACAAACAATAAGCACTGTATTCATGTTAACAAGCACATCTACACTTCCTTGGAATTAGGAAACCATTCAATTTCGTTGAACAACAAAAATCTAATGATCTTTAGCATTTCTTACAAGTATTTTCAGCTTCATCACTCATTAATGTGTGCTTCTATTGATTTCCTTCTAACGACGCTGGACTTTTTGTTGTAATCACTTATTCTAAATTAATGATGCTCAAAATAGGTTGTGTACAAACAATAAGCTCTCCATTCATGCTAACAAGCTCACCTACACTTCCTTGGAATTAGGCAACCATTCAATTTCATTAAACAAGGAGAATCTAATGATCTTTAGCATTTCTTACAAGTATTTGCAGCTTCATCACTCATTAATGTGTGCTTCTCTTCATTTCCTTCTAACAACGCTGGGCTTTTTGTTGTAATCAGTAATTCCAACTTAATGATGTTGAAAAGAGCTTGTGTACAAACAATGAGCACGCTATTCATGTTAACAAGCACATCTATATTCCTTAGAATTAGGAAACCATTCAATTTCATTAAACAAGGAGAATCTAATGATCTTTAGCATTTCTTACACGTATTTTCAGCTTCATCACTCATTAATGTCTGCTTCACTTGATTTCCTTCCAACAATGATGGGCTTTTTGTTGTAATCACTAATTCCAACATAATCATGTTGAAAATGGGTTGTGTACAAACAATAAGCACTCTATTCATGTTAACAAGCACATCTACACTTCCTTGGAATTAGGAAACCATTCAATTTCATTGAACAACGAGAATCTAATGATCTTTAGCATTTCTTACAAGTATTTTCAGCTTCATCACTCACTAATGTGTGCTTCTATTGATTTCCTTCTAACAAGGCTGGACTTTTTGTTTTAATCACTAATTCTAACTTAATGATGTTCAAAATAGGTTTGCGTACAAACAATAAGCTCTCCATTCATGCTAACAAGCTCACCTACACTTCCTTGGAATTAGGCAACCATTCAATTTCATTAAACGAGGAGAATCTAATGATCTTTAGCATTTCTTACAAGTATTTTCAGCTTCATCACTCATTAATGTGTGCTTCTCTTCATTTCCTTCTAACAAGGCTGGACCTTTTGTTGTAATCACTCACTCTAACTTAATGATGTTCAAAATAGGTTGTGTACAAACAATAAGTACTCTATTCATGTTAACAAGCTCACCTACACTTCCTTGGAATTAGGAAAGCATTCAATTTCATTAAACAAGGAGAATCTAATGATCTTTAGCATTTCTTACAAGTATTTGCAGCTTCATCACTCATTAATGTGTGCTTCTCTTGATTTCCTTCTAACAACGCTGGACTTTTTGTTGTAATCACTAATTCCAAGTTCATGATGTTGAAAAGAGATTGTGTACAAACAATAACCACTCTATTCATGTTAACAAGCACATCTACACATCCTTGGAATTAGGAAAGCATTCAATTTCATTGAACAACGAGAATCTAATGATCTTTAGCATTTCCTGCAAGTATTTTCAGCTTCATCACTCATTAATGTCTGCTTCTCTTGATTTCCTTTCAACAAGGCTGGACTTTTTGTTGTAATCACTAATTCCAACATAATGATGTTGAAAATAGGTTGTGTTCAAACAATAAGCACTCTATTCATGTTAACAAGCAGATCTACTCTTCCTTAAAATTAGGAGAGCATTCAATTTCATTAAACAAGGAGAATCTAATGATCTTTAGGGCTGGACTTTTTGTTGTAAACGCTCATTCTAACTTAATGATGTTCAAAATAGGTTGTGTACAAACAATAAGCACTCTATTCATGCTAACAAGCTCACCTACACTTCCTTGGAATTAGGAAAGCATTCAATTTCATTAAACAAGGAGAATCTAATGATCTTTAGCATTTCTTACAAGTATTTTCAGCTTCATCACTCATTAATCTGTGCTTCTCTTGATTTCCTTCTAACAAGGCTGGACTTTTTGTTGTAATCACTCATTCTAACTTAATGATGTTGAAAATAGCTTGTGTAGAAACAATAAGCACGCTATTGATGTTAACAAGCACATCTACTCTTCCATAGAATTAGGAAAGCATTCAATTTCATTAGACAAGCAGAATCTAATGATCTTTAGCATTTCCTACAAGTATTTTCTGCTTCATCACTGATTAATATGTGCTTCTCCTGATTTCCTTCCAACAAGGCTGGACTTTTTATTGTAATCACTAATTCCAACATAATGATGTTGAAAATAGATTGTGTACAAACAATAAGCACTCTATTCATGTTAACAAGCACGTCTACACTTCCTTGGAATTAGGAAACCATTCAATTTCGTTGAACAACGAGAATCTAATGATCTTTTGCATTTCTTAAAAGTATTTTCAGCTTCATCACTCATGAATGTGTGCTTCTCTTGATTTCCTTCTAACAAGGCTGGACTTTTTGTTGTAATCACTCATTCTAACTTAATGATGTTCAAAATAGGTTGTGTACAAACAATAAGCACTCTATTCATGTTAACAAGCTCACCTACACTTCCTTGGAATTAGGAAACCATTCAATTTCCTTAAACAAGGAGAATCTAATGATCTTTAGCATTTCTTACAACTATTTTCAGCTTCATCACTCATTAATGTGTGCTTCTCTTCATTTCCTTCTAACAACGCAGGACTTTTGGTTGTAATCACTAATTCAAACTTAATGATGTTGAAAAGAGCTTGTGTTCAAACAATAAGCACACTATTCATGTTAACAAGCACATCTACTCTTCCTTAAAATTAGGAAATCATTCAATTTCATTAAACAAGGAGAATCTAATGATCTTTGGCATTTCTTACAAGTATTTTCAGCTCCATCACTCATTAATGTGTGCTTCTCTTGATTTCCTTCTAACAAGGCTGGACTTTTTGTTGTAATCACTAATTCCAACATAATGATGTTGAAAATAGGTTGTGTTCAAACAATAAGCACTCTATTCATGTTAACAAGCACATCTACACTTCCTTGGATTTAGGAAACCATTCAATTTCATTGAACAACAAGAATCTAATGATCTTTAGCATTTCTTACAAGTATTTTCAGCTTCATCACTCATTAATGTGTGCTTCTCTTGATTTCCTTCTAACAAGGCTGGACTTTTTGTTGTAATCACTCATTCTAACTTAATGACGTTGAAAATAGCTTGTGTACAAACAATGAGCACTCTATTCATGTTGACAAGCTGACCTACACGTCCTTGGATTTAGGAAACCATTCCATTTCATTAAAGAAGGAGAATCTAATGTTCTCTAGCATTTCTTACAAGTATTTTGAGCTTCATCACTCATTAATCTGTGCTTCTCTTGATTTCCTTCTAACAAGGCTGGACTTTTTGTTGTAATCACTCATTCTAACTTAATGATGTTGAAAATAGCTTGTGTACAAACAATAAGCTCTCTATTCATGTTAAAAAGCTCACCTACACTTCCTTGGAATTAGGAAACCATTCAATTTCTTTAAACAAGGAGAATCTAATGATCTTTAGCATTTCTTACAAGTATTTTCAGTTTCATCACTCATTAATGTGTGCTTCTCTTCATTTCCTTCTAACAAGGCTGGACTTTTTGTTGTAATCACTCCTTCTAACTTAATGATGCACAAAATAGGTTGTGTACAAACAATAAGCACTCTATTCATGTTAAGAAGCTGACCTACACTTCCTTGGATTTAGGAAACCATTCAATTTCATTAAACAAGGAGAATCTAATGATTTTTAGCGTTTCTTACTAGTATTTTCAACATCATCACTCATTAATGTATCCTTCTCTGGATTTCCATCTAAGAATGCTGGACTTTTTGTTGTAATCACTAATTCCAACTTAATGATGTTGAAAAGAGCTTGTGTACAAACAATAAGCACGCTATTGATGTTAACGAGCACATCTACTATTCCTTAGAATGAGGAAACCATTCAATTTCATTAAACAAGGAGAATCTAATGATCTTTTGCATTTCTTACAAGTATTTTTAGCTTCATCACTCTGTAATGTGTGCTTCTCTTGATTTCCTTCTAACAAGGCTGGAATTTTTCATGTAATCACTCATTCAAGCTTAATGATGTTCAAAATAGGTTGTGTACAAACAATAAGCACTCTATTCAAGTTAACAAGCTCACCTACACTTCCTTGGAATTAGGAAACCATTCCATTTCATTAAACAAGGATAATTTAATCATCTTTAGCATTTCTTACAAGTATTTTCAGCTTCATCACTCATTAATATGTGCTTCTCTTGATTTCCTTCGAACAAGGCTGGACTTTTTGTTGTCATGACTCATTCTAACTTAAGGATGTTCAAAATAGGTTGTGTACAAACAATAAGCACGTTATTCATGTTAACAAGCACCTCTGCTCTTCCTTAGAATTAGGAAAGCATTCAATTTCATTAAACAAGGAGAATCTAATGATCTGTAGCGTTTGTTACAAGTATTTTCAGCTTCATCGCTCATTAATGTGTGCTTCTCTTGATTTCCTTCTAACAACGCTGGACTTTTTGTTGTAATCACTAATTCCAACTTAATGATGTTGAAAAGAGCTTGTGTATAAACAATAAGCAAGCTATTCATGTTGACAAGCACATCTACTCTTCCTTAGAATTAGGAAAGCATTCAATTTCATTAAACTAGGAGAATCTAATGATCTTTAGCATTTCCTGCAAGTATTTTCAGCTTCATCACTCATTAATGTGTGCTTCTCTTGATTTCCTTCTAACAAGGCTGGACTCTTTGTTCTAATCACTCATTCTAACTTAATGATGTTGAAAATTGCTTGAGTACAAACAATAAGCTCTCTATTCATGTTAAAAAGCTCACCTACACTTCCTTGGAATTAGGAAACCATTCAATTTCATTAAACAAGGAGAATCTAATGATCTTTAGCATTTCTTCCAAGTATTTTCAGCTTCATCACTCATTAATGTGTGCTTCTCTTGATTTCCTTCTAACAAGGCTGGACTTTTTGTTGTAATCACTCATTCTAACTTAATGATGTTCAAAATAGGTTGTGTACAAACAATAAGCACTCTATTCATGTTAAGAAGCTCACCCACACTTCCTTGGAATTAGGAAACCATTCAATTTCATCAAACAAGGAGAATCTAATGATCTTTAGCATCTCTTACAAGTATTTTGAGCTCTATCACTCATTAATGTGTGCTTCTCTTCATTTCCTTCTAACAACGCTGGACTTTTTGTTGTAATCACTACTTCCAACTTAATGATGTTGAAAAGAGCTTGAGTATAAACAATAAGCACGCTATTCATATTAACAAGCACATCTACTCTTCCTTAGAATTAGGAAACCATTCAATTTCATTAAACAAGGAGAGTCTAATGATTTTATGCATTTCTTACAAGTATTTTCAGCTTATCACTCATTAATGTGTGCTTCTCTTCATTTCCTTCAAACACGCGGGACCTTTTGTTGTAATCACTCATTCTAACTAATGATGTTCAAAATAGGTTTGTACAACAATAAGCACTCCTATTTATGTTAACAAGCTCACTACACTTCCTTGGAATTAGAAACCATTCTATTTCATTAAACAGGGAGAATCTAATGATCTTTAGCATTTCTTACAAATATTTTTCAGCTTCATCACACATTAATGTGTGCTTCTCTTGATTTCCTTCTAACAACGCTGGACTTTTTGTTGTAATCACTAATTCCAACTTAATGATGTTCAAAAGAGCTTGTGTACAAACAATAGCACGCTATTCAGGTTAACAAGCACATCTACTCTTCCTTAGAATTCGGAAAGCATTCAATTTCATTAAACAAGGAGAATCTAATGATCTTTAGCATTTCTTACAAGTATTTTCAGCTTCATCACTCATTAATCTGTGCTTCTCTTGATTTCCTTCTAACAAGGCTGGACATTTTGTTGTAAGCACTCATTCTACTTAATGATGTTCAAAGAGCTTGTGTAGAACAATAAGCACGCTATTCATGTTAACAAGCACATCTACCTTCCTTAGAAATTCGGAAAGCATTCAATTTCATTAAACAAGGAGAATCTAATGATCTTTAGCTTTTCTATCAAGTATTTTAAGCTTCATCACTCATTAATGTGTGCTTCTCTTGATTTCCTTCTAACAAGGCTGGACTTTTTGTTGTAATCACTCATTCTAACTTAATGATGTTGAAAATAGGTTGTGTACAAACAATAGCACTTCTATTCATGTTAACAAGCTCACCTACACTTCCCTGGAATTAGGAAACCATTCAATTTCATTAAACAATGACAATTAAGGATCTTTAGCATTTATTACACGTATTTCAGCTTCATCACTCATTAATGTGTGCTTCTCTTGATTTCCTCTAGCAGAGCTGGACTTTTTGTTGTAATCACTCATTCTAACTTAATGATTGTCAAAATAGGTTTTGTACAACAATAAGCACTCTATTCATGTTAACAAGCTCACCTACACTTCCTTGGAATTAGGAAACCATTCCATTTCATTAAACAAGGAGAATCTAATGATCTTTAGCATTTCTTACTAGTATTTTCAGCTTCATCACTCATTAATGTGTGCTTCTCTTGATTTCCTTCTAACAGGGCTGGACTTTTTGTTGTAATCACTCATTCTAACTTAATGATGGTCAAATAGGTTGTGTACAAACAATAAGCACTCTATTCATGTTAACAAGCTCACCTACACTTCCTTGGAATTTGGAAACCATTCCTTTTCATTAAACAAGAGAATCTAATGATCTTTAGCACTTCTTACTAGTATTCTCAGCTTCATCACTCACTAATGTGTGCTTCTCTTGATTTCCTTCTAACAGGGCTGGACTTTTTGTTGTAATCACCCATTCTAACTTAATGATGTTCAAAATAGGTTGTGTACAAACAATAAGCACTCTATTCATGTTAACAAGCTCACCTACACTTCCTTGGAATTAGGAAACCATTCAATTTCATTAAACAATGACAATCTAAGGATCTTTAGCATTTATTACAAGTATTTTCAGCTTCATCACTCATTAATGTGTGCTTCTCTTGATTTCCTTCTAACAGAGCTGGACTTTTTGTTGTAATCACTCATTCTAACTTAATGATTGTCAAAATAGGTTTTGTACAAACAATAAGCGCTCTATTCATGTTAACAAGCTCACCTACACTTCCTTGGAATTAGGAAACCATTCCATTTCATTAAACAAGGAGAATCTAATGATCTTTAGCATTTCTTACTAGTATTTTCAGCTTCATCACTCATTAATGTGTGCTTCTCTTGATTTCCTTCTAACAGGGCTGGACTTTTTGTTGTAATCACTCATTCTAACTTAATGATGTTCAAAATAGGTTGTGTACAAACAATAAGCACTCTATTCATGTTAACAAGCTCACCTACACTTCCTAGGAATTCAGAAACCATTCAATTTCTTTAAACAACGACAATCTAATGATCTTTAGCATTTCTTACAAGTATTTCGAGCTTCATCACTCATTAATGTGTGCTTCTCTTCATTTTCTTCTAACATGGCTGGAGTTTTTCTTGTAATCACTCATTCTAACTTAATGATGTTGAAAATAGCTTGTGTACAAACAATAAGCACTCTATTCATGTTGACAAGCTCACCTACACTTCCTTGGAATGAGCAAAACCATGCAATTTCTTTAAACAACGACAATCTAATGATCTTTAGCATTTCTTACAAGTATTTTCAGCTTCATCATTCATTAATGTGTGCTTCTCTTGATTTCCTTCTAACAAGGCTGGACTTTTTGTTGTAATCACTCATTCTAACTTAATGATGTTCAAAATTGGTTGTGTACAAGCAATAAGCACTCTCGTCAAGTTAAGAAGCTCACCTAAAGTTGCTTGGAATTAGGAAACCATTCAATTTCATTAAACAACGAGAATCTAATGATCTTTAGCATTTCTTACAAGTATTTTCAGCTTCCTCACTCATTAATGTGTGCTTCTCTTGATTTCCTTCAAACAAGGCTGGACCTTTTGTTGTAATCACACCTTCTCACTTAATGATGTTCAAAATAGGTTGTGTCCAAACAATAAGCAGTCTATTCATTTTAAGAGGCACATCTACACTTCCTTGGAATTAGGAAACCATTCTATTTCATTCAACAACGAGAATCTAATGATATTTAGCATTTCTTACAAGTATTTTCAGCTTCATCACCCATTAATGTGTGCTTCTCTTGATTTCCTTGTAACAAGGCTGGACTTTTTGTTGTCATCACTAATTCCAACATAATGATGTTGAAAAGAGCGTGTGTACAAACAATAAGCACGCTATTCATGTTAACAAGCACATCAACTCTTCCTTCTAATTATAAAACCATTCAATTTCATTAAACAAGGAGAATCTAATGATCTATGACATTTCTTACAAGTATTTTCAACTTCATCACTCATTAATGTGTGCTTCTCTTGATTTCCTTCTCACAGGGCTGGAATTTTTGTTGTAATCACTCATTCTAACTTAATGATGTTCAAAATAGCTTGTGTACAAACAATAAGCACTCTATTCATGTTAACAAGCTCACCTATACTTCCTTGGAATTAGGAAACCATGCAATCTCTTTAAACAAGGACAATCTAATGATCTTGAGCATTTCTTCCAAGTATTTTCAGCTTCATCATTCATTAATGTGTGCTTCTCTTGATTTCCTTCTAACAAGGCTGGACATTTTCTTGTAATCACTCATTCTAACTTAATGATGTTGAAAATAGCTTGTGCACAAACAATAACCACTCTATTCATGTTAACAAGCTCACCTACAGTTCATTGGAATTAGGAAACCATTCAATTTCTTTAAACAAGGACAATCTAATGATCTTTAGCATTTCTTACAAGTATTTTCAGCTTCATCACTCATTAATGTGTGCTTCTCTTCATTTTCTTGTAACACGGCGGGACTTTTTGTTGTAATCACCCATTCAAACTTAATGATGTTGAAAATATCTTGTGTACAAACAATAAGCACTCTATTCATGTTAAGAAGCTCACCTACACTTCCTTGGAATTAGCAAAACCATGCAATTTCTTTAAACAATGACAATCTATTGATCTTTAGCATTTCTTACAAGTATTTTCAGCTTCATCATTCATTAATGTGTGGTTCTCTTGATTTCCTTCTAACAAGGCTGGACTTTTTCTTGTAATCTCTGATTCTAACTGAATGATGTTGAAAATAGGTTGTGTACAAACAATAAGCACTCTATTCATGTAAACAAGCTCACCTACACTTCCTTGGAATTAGGAAACCATTCAATTTCATTAAACAAGGAGAATCTAATGATCTTTAGCATTTCTTACTAGTATTTTCAGGTTCATCACTCATTAATGTGTGCTTCTCTTGATTTCCTTCTAACTACGCTGGACATTTTGTTGTAATCACCAATTCCAACTTAATGATGATGAAAATAGCTTGTGTACAAACAATAAGCACTCTATTCATGTTCACAAGCACATCTACACTTCCTTGGATTTAGGAAACCATTCAATTTCATTCAACATGGAGAATCTAATGATCTTTAGCATTTCCTAGAAGTATTTTCAGCTTCGTCACTCATTAATGTGTGCTTCTCTTGATTTCCTTGTAACAAGGCTGGACTTTGTGTTCTAATCACTAATTCCAGCATAATGATGTTGAAAATAGGTTGTGTACAAACAATAAGCACTCTATTCATGTTAACAAGCTCACCTACACTTCCTTGGAATTAGCAAAACCGTTCAATTTCATTAAACAATGAGAATCTAATGATCTTTAGCATTTCTTACAAGTACTTTCAGCTTCATCACTCATTAATGGGTGCTTCTCTTGATTTCCATCTAACAAGGCTGGACTTCTTCTTGTAATCACTCCTTCTCACGTAAAGATGTTCAAAATAGCTTGTGTGCAAACAATAAGCACTCTATTCATGTTAACAAGCACATCTACACTTCCTTGGAATTAGCAAACCATTCAATTTCATTCAACAACGAGAATCTAATGAGTTTTAGCAATTCTTACAAGTATTTTCTGCTTCATCACTCATTAATGTGTGTTTCTCTTGATTTCCTTCTAACAAGGCTGGACTTTTTGTTCTAATCACTCCTTCTCACTTAATCATGTTCAAAATAGATTGTGTACAAACAATAAGCACTCTATTCATGTTAACAAGCACATCTGCACTTCCTTGGAATTGGAAAACCATTTAATTTCATTAAACAATGAGAATCTAAGGATCTTTAGCATTTCTTACAAGTATTTTCAGCGTCAGCACTCATTAATGTGTGCTTCTCTTGATTTCCTTCTAACAAGGCTGGACTTTTTGTTCTAATCACTCCTTCTCACTTAATGATGTTCAAAATAGCTTGTGTACAAACAATAAGCACTCTATTCATGTTAACAAGCATATCTACACTTCCTTGGAAATAGGAAACCGGTCAATTTCATTCAACAACGAAAATCTAATGAGCTTTAGCATTGCTTATGAGTATTTTCAGCTTAATCACTCATTAATGTGTGCTTCTCTTGATTTCCTTCTAACAACGCTGGACTTTTTGTTGTAATCACTCATTCTCGGTTAATGATGTTGAAAATATTTTGTGCACAAACAATAAGCACTCTATTAAAGTTAACAAGCTCACCGACACTTCCTTGGAATTAGGAAACTATTGAATTTCAGAAAACAACGAGTACCTAATGATCATTAGCATTTCTTACCAGTATTTTCAGCTTAATCACTCATTAATGTGTGCTTCTCTTGATTTCCTTCTAACAAGGCTGCACTTTTTCTTGTAATCACTCATTCCCACTTAATGATGTTCAAAATAGCCTGTGTACAAACAATAAGCACTCTATTCATGTTAACAAGCATATCTACACATCCTTGGAATTAGGAAACCATTCAATTTCATTAAACAACGAGAATCAAATGATATTTAGCATTTCTTCCAAGTACTTTCAGCTTCTTCACTTATTAATGTCTGCTTCTCTTGATTTCATTCTATCAAGGCTGGACTTTTGGTTGTAATCACTCCTTCTCACTTAATGATGTTCAAAATTGGTTGTGTACAAACAATAAGCACTCTATTCATGTTAACAGGCACATCTACACTTCCTTGGAATTAGGAAACCATTCAATTTCATTAAACAACGAGAATCTAACGATCTTTTGCATTTCTTACAAGTATTTTCAGCTTCATCAAAAATTAATGTGTGCTTCTCTTGATTTCCTTCTAACAAGGCAGGACTTTTTGTTGTAATCACTAATTCCAACTTAATGATGTTGAAAAGAGCTTGTGTACAAACAATAATCAGTCTATTCATGTTAACAAGCTCACCTACACTTCCTTGGAATTAGGAAACCATTCAATTTCATTAAACAACGAGAATCTAAAGAATTTAGCATTTCATACAAGTATTTTCAGCTTCTTCCCTCATTAATGTGTGCTTCTCTTGAATTCCTTCTAACAAGGCTGGACTATTTGTTCTAATCACTCCTTCTCACTTAATGATGTTGAAAATAGCTTGTGTACAAGCAATAAGCACACTATTCATGTTAACAAGCCCATCTACACTTCCATGGAATTAGGAAACCATTCAATTTCTTTAAACAACGAGAATCTAATGATCATTAGCATTTCTTACCAGTATTTTTAGCTTAATCACTCATTAATGTGTGGTTCTCTTGATTTCCTTCTAACAAGGCTGGACTTTTTGTTGTAATCACTCCTTCTCACATAATGATGTTGAAAATAGCTTGTGTACAAACAATGAGCACTCTATTCATGCTTACAAGCACAGCTACACTTCCTTCGAATTAGGAAACCATTCAATTTCATTAAACAACGAGTATCTAATGATCATTAGCATTTCTTACCAGTATTTTCAGCTTAATCGCTCATTAATGTGTGCTTCTCTTGATTTCCTTCTAACAAGGCTGGACTTTTTGTTGTAATCGCTCCTTCTCACTTAATGATGTTGAGACTAGGTTGGGTACAAACAATAAGCACTCTATTCATGTTAACAAGCACATCTAGACTCCCTTGGAATTACGAAACCATTCAATTTCATTAAACAACGAGTATCTAAAGATCATTAGCATTTCTTACAAGTATTTTCAGCTTCATCACTCATTAATGTGTGCTTCTCTTGATTTCCTTCTAACAAGGCTGGACTTTTTGTTGTAATCACTAATTCCAACATAATTATGTTGAAAATAGCTTGTGTACAAGCAATAAGCACACTATTCATGTTAACAAGCACATCTACACTTCCTTCGAATTAGGAAACCATTCAATTTCATTAAACAACGAGAATATAATGATTTTTAGCATTTCTTACAAGTATTTTCAGCTTCATCACTCATTAATGTGTGCTTCTCTTGATTTCCTTCAAGCAAGGCTGGACTTTTCGTTGCAATCACTAATTCCAACTCAATGATGTTGAAAAGAGCTTGTGTACAAATAATAAGCACGCTATTCATGTGAGCAAGCACATCTACACTTCCTTGGAATTAGGAAACCATTCAATTTCATTAAACAATGAGAATATAATGATCTTTAGCATTTCTTACAAGTATTTTCAGCTTCATCACTCATTAATGTGTGCTTCTCTTGATTTCCTTCAAACAAGGCTGGACTTTTTGTTGTAATCACTAATTCCAACTCAATGATGTTGAAAATAGCTTGTCTACAAACAATAAGCACGCTATTCATGTTAACAAGCACGCCTACACTTCCTTGGAATTAGGATACCATTCAATTACATTAAACAACGAGAATCTAATGATCTTTACCATTTCTTACAAGTATTTTCAGCTTCATCACTCATTAATGTGTGCTTCTCTTGATTTCCTTCAAACAAGGCTGGACTTTTTGTTGTAATCACTAATTCCAACTCAATGATGTTGAAAATAGCTTGTCTACAAACAATAAGCACGCTATTCATGTTAACAAGCACACCTACACTTCCTTGGAATTAGGATACCATTCAATTACATTAAACAACGAGAATCTAATGATCTTTAGCATTTCTTACAAGTATTTTCAGGTTCATCACTCATTAATGTGTGCTTCTCTTGATTTCCTTCTAACAAGGCTGGACTTTTTGTTTTAATCACTAATTCCAACTTAATGATGTTGACAAGAGCTCGTGTACAAGCAATAAGCACGCTATTCATGTTAACAAGCACATCTACACTTCCTTGGAATTAGGAAACCATTCAATGTCATTAAACAACGAGTATCCAATGATCATTAGCATTTCCTACCTGTATTTTCAGCTGAATCACTCATTAATGTGTGCTTCTCATGATTTCCATCAGACAAGGCTGGACTTTTTGTTGTAATCACTCATTCTCACTTAATGATGTTGAAAATAGCTTGTGTACAGACAATAAGCACTCTATTCATGTTCACAAGCACATCTACCCTTCCTTGGAATTAGGAAACCATTCAATTTCATTAAACAACGATAATATAATGATCTTTAGCATTTCTTACAAGTATTTTCAGCTTCATCACTCATTAATGTGTGCTTCTCTTGATTTCCTTCAAACAAGGCTGGACTTTTTGCTGCAATCACTAATTCCAACTCAATGATGTTGAAAAGAGCTTGTGTACAAACAATAAGCATGCTATTCATGTGAACAAGCACATCTACACTTCCTTGGAATTAGGAAACCATTCAATTTCATTAAACAATGAGAATATAATGATCTTTAGCATTTCTTACAAGTATTTTCAGCTTCATCACTCATTAATGTGTGCTTCTCTTGATTTCCTTCAAACAAGGCTGGACTTTTTGTTGTAATCACTAATTCCAACTCAATGATGTGGAAATTAGCTTGTGTACAAACAATAAGCACGCTATTCATGTTAACAAGCACATCTGCACTTCGTTGGAATTAGGAAACCATTCAATTTCATTAAACAATGAGAATCTAGGGATCTTTACCATTTCTTACAAGTATTTTCAGCGTCATCACTCATTAATGTGTGCTTCTCTTGATTTGCTTCTAACAAGGCTGGACTTTTTGTTCTAATCACTCCTTCTCACTTAATGATGTTGAAACTAGGTTCTGTATAAAGAATAAGCACTCTATTCATGTTAACAAGCACATCTAGACTCCCTTGGAATTAGGAAACCATTCAATTTCATTAAACAACGAGTATCTAATGATCTTTAGCATTTCTTACAAGTATTTTCAGCTTCAGCACTCATGAATGTGTGCTTCTCTTGATTTCCTTCTAACAAGGCTGGACTTTTTGTTGTAATCACTCATTCTCACTAAATGATGTTGAAAATAGGTTGTGTACAAACAATAAGCACTCTATTCGTGTTAGCAATCACATCTACACTTCCTGGGAATTAGGAAACCATTTAATTGCATTGAACAACGAGAATCTAATGATCTTTAGCCTTTCTCACAAGTATTTTTAGCTTCATCAATCATTAATGTGTGCTTCTCTTGATTTCCTTCTAACAAGGCTGGACTTTTTGTTATAATCACTAATTCCAACTTAATGATGTTGAAAAGAGCTTGTGTACAAACAATAAGCACGCTATTCATGTTAACAAGCACATCCACAGTTCGTTGGAATTAGGAAACCATTCAATTTCATGAAACAACTAGAATCTAATGATCCTTAGCATTTCTTACACGTATTTTCAGCTTCATCACACATTAATGCGTGCTTCTCTTGATTTCCTTCTAACAAGGCTGTACTTTTTGTTGTAATCACTAATTCCAACTTAATTATGTTGAAAAGAGCTTGTGTACAAACAATAAGCAGGTTATTCATGTTAACAAGCACATCTACACTTCCTTGGAAATAGGAAACCATTCAATCTCATTCAACAACGAGAATCTAATGAGGTTTAACATTTCTTACAAGTATTTTCCTCTTAATCTCTCGTTAATGTATGCTTCTCTTGATTTCCTTCAAACAACGCCGGACATTTTGTTGTAATCACTCATTCTCACTTAATGATGTTCAAAATAGGTTGTGTACAAGCAATAAACACTCTATTCATGTTAACAAGCACATCTCCACATCCTTGGAATTAGGAAACCATTCAATTTCATTCAACAACGAGAATCTAATGATCTTTAGCATTTCTTTCGAGTATTTTCAGCTTAATCACTCATTAACATGTGCTTCTCTTGATTTCCTTCTAAGAAGGCCGGACTATCTGTTGTAATCACTCATTCTCACTTAATGATGTTGAAAATAGGTTGTGTACAAACAATATGCACTCTATTCATGTTAACAAGCACATCTACGCTTCCTCGGAATTAGGAAAGCATTCAATTTCTTTAAACAACGAGAATCCAATGATCTTTAGCATTTCCTACAAGTATTTTCAGCTTCATCACTCATTAATGTGTGCTTCTCTTGATTTCCTTCTAACAAGGCAGGACTTTTTGTTGTAATCACTAATTCCAACTTAATGATGTTGAAACGAGCTTTTGTACAAACAATAAGCACGCTATTCATGTTAACAAGCACATCTATACTTCCTTGGAATTAGGAAACCATTCAATTTCATTAAACAACGAGAATCTAATGATCTTTAGCCTTTCTTACAAGTATTTTCAGCTTCATCACTCTTTAATTTGTGCTTCTCTTGATTTCCTTCTAACAAGGCTAGACTTTTTGTTGTAATCACTCATTCTAACTTAATGATGTTGAAAATAGCTTGTTTACAAACAATAAGCACTCTATTCATGTTAACAAGCACATCTACACTTCCTTGGAAATAGGAAACCATTCAATTTCTTTCGACAACGAGAATATAATGAGCTTTAGCATTTCCTACGAGTATTTTCCTCTTAATCACACGTTAATGTGTGCTTCTCTTGATTTCCTTCTAACAAGGATGGACTTTTTGTTTTAATCACTAATTCCAACATAAGGATGTTGAAAAGAGCTTGTGTACAAACATTAAGTACGCTATTCATGTTAACAAGCACATCTACACTTCCTTGGAAATAGGAAACCATTCAATTTCATTCAACAAGGAGAATCTAATGAGCTTTAGCATTTCCTCTGAGTATTTTCAGCTTAATCAATCATTCATGCGTGCTTCTCTCGATTCCCTTCTAACAAGGCTGCACTTTTTGTTGTAATCACTCATTCTGACTTAATGATGTTGAAAATAGGTTGTGTACAAACAATAAGCACGCTATTCATGTTAACAAGCACAGCTACACTTCCTTGGAATTGGGAAACCATTCAATTTCATTAAACAACGAGAATCTAATGATTGTTAGCATTTCTTACAAGTATTTTCAGCTTCATCACTCATTAATGTGTGCTTCTCTTGATTTCCTTCTAACAAGGCAGGACTTTTTGTTGTAACCACTAATTCCAACTTAATGATGGTGAAACGAGCTTGTGTACATAGAATAGGCACGCTATTCTTGTTAACAAGCACATCTGCACTTCCTTGCAATTAGGAAACCATTCAATTTCATTAAACAATGAGAATCTAATGATCTTTAGCATTTCCTACAAGTATTTTCAGCTTCATCACTCATTAATGTGTGCTTCTCTTGATTTGCTTCTAACAAGGCTGGGTTTTTTGTTGTAATCACTAATTCCAACATCATGATGTTGAAAAGAGCTTGTGTACAAACAATAAGCACGTTATTCATGTTAACAAGCACATCTACACTTCCTTGGAAATAGGAAACCATTCAATCTCATTCAACAACGAGAATCTAATCAGGTTTAACATTTCTTACGAGTATTTTCCTCTTAATCTCTCGTTAATGTATGCTTCTCTTGATTTCCTTCTAACAACGCCGGACTTTTTTTTGTAATCACTCATTCTCACTTAATGATGTTCAAAATAGGTTGTGTACAAGCAATAAGCACTCTATTCATGTTAACAAGCACATCTCCACATCCTTGGAATTAGGAAACCATTCAATTTCATTCAACAACGAGAATCTAATGATCTTTAGCATTTCTTTCGAGTATTTTCAGCTTAATCACTCATTAATATGTGCTTCTCTTGATTTCCTTCTAAGAAGGCCGGACTATCTGTTGTAATCACTCATTCTCACTTAATGATGTTGAAAATAGGTTGTGTACAAACAATATGCACTCTATTCATGTTAGCAAGCACATCTACGCTTCCTCGGAATTAGGAAAGCATTCAATTTCTTTAAACAACGAGAATCCAATGATCTTTAGCATTTCTTACAAGTATTTTCAGCTTCATCACTCATTAATGTGTGCTTCCCTTGATTTCCTTCTAACAAGGCAGGACTTTTTGTTGTAATCACTAATTCCAACTTAATGATGTTGAAACGAGCTTTTGTACAAACAATAAGCACGCTATTCATGTTAACAAGCACATCCATACTTCCTTTGAATTAGGAAACCATTCAATTTCATTAAACAACGAGAATCTAATGATCTTTAGCCTTTCTTACAAGTATTTTCAGCTTCATCACTCTTTAATTTGTGCTTCTCTTGATTTCCTTCTAACAAGGCTAGACTTTTTGTTGTAATCACTCATTCTAACTTAATGATGTTGAAAATAGCTTGTTTACAAACAATAAGCACTCTATTCATGTTAACAAGCACATCTACACTTCCTTGGAAATAGGAAACCATTCAATTTCTTTCGACAACGAGAATCTAATGAGCTTTAGCATTTCCTACGAGTATTTTCCTCTTAATCACACGTTAATGTGTGCTTCTCTTGATTTCCTTCTAACAAGGCTGGACTTTTTGTTTTAATCACTAATTCCAACATAAGGATGTTGAAAAGAGCTTGTGTACAAACAATAAGCACGCTATTCATGTTAACAAGCACATCTACACTTCCTTGGAAATAGGAAACCATTCAATTTCTTTCAACAAGGAGAATCTAATGAGCTCTAGCATTTCCTACGAGTATTTTCAGCTTAATCACTCATTCATGCGTGCTTCTCTCGATTCCCTTCTAACAAGGCTGCACATTTTGTTGTAATCACTCATTCTGACTTAATGATGTTGAAAATAGGTTGTGTACAAACAATAAGCACGCTATTCGTGTTAACAAGCACATCTACACTTCCTTGGAATTGGGAAACCATTCAATTTCATTAAAGAACGAGAATCTAATGATCGTTAGCATTTCTTACAAGTATTTTCAGCTTCATCACTCATTAGTGTGTGCTTCTCTTGATTTCCTTCTAACAAGGCAGGACTTTTTGTTGTAACCACTAATTCCAACTTAATGATGGTGAAACGAGCTTGTGTACATAGAATAAGCACGCTATTCATGTTAACAAGCACATCTGCACTTCCTTGCAATTAGGAAACCATTCAATTTCATTAAACAATGAGAATCTAATGATCTTTAGCATTTCCTACAAGTATTTTCAGCTTCATCACTCATTAATGTGTGCTTCTCTTGATTTGCTGCTAAGAAGGCTGGGTTTTTTGTTGTAATCACTAATTCCAACATAATGATGTTGAAAAGAGCTTGTGTACAGACAATAAGCATGCTATTCATGTTAACACGCACATCTACACTTCCTTGGAATTAGGAAACCATTCAATTTCATTAAAGAACGAGAATCTAAGGATCTTTAGCAATTTTTACAAGTATTTTCGGCGTCATCACTCATTAATGTGTGCTTGTCTTGATTTCCTTCTAACAAGGCTGGACTTTTTGTTGTAATCACTCCTTCTCTCTTACTGATGTTGAAAATAGGTTGTGTACAAACAATGAGCTCTCTATTCATGTTAACAAGCACATCTACACTTCCTTGGAATTAGGAAACCATTCAATTTCCCTGAACAACGAGAATCTAATGATCTTTAGCATTTCTTACAAGTATTTTCAACTTCATCACTCATTAATGTGTGCTTCTCTTGATTTCCTTCTAACAAGGCCGGACTTTTTGTTGTAATCACCAATTCCAACTTAATGATGTTAAAAAGGGATTGTGTACAAACAATAAGCACGCTATTCATGTTAACAAGCACATCTACACTTCCTTGGAATTAGGAAACCATTCAATTTCATTAACCCATGACAATCTAATGATCTTTAGCATTTCTTACAAATATTTTCAGCTTCATCACTCAATAATGTGTGCCTCTTGATTTCCTTCTAACAGGGTTGGACTTTTTGCTGTAATCACTCATTCTAACTTATTGATGTTGAAAATAGCTTGTGTACAAACAATAAGCACGCTATTCATGTTAACGAACTCACCTACACTTCCTCGGAATTAGGAAACCATTCAATTTCATTAAACAACGAGAATCTAATGATCTTTAGCATTTCCTACAAGTATTTTCAGCTTCTTCACTCATTAATGTGTGCTTCTCTTGATTTCCTTCTAACAAGGCTAGACTTTTTGTTGTAATCACTAATTCCAACTTAATGATGTTGAAACGAGCTTGTGTACAAACAATAAGCACGCTATTCATGTTAACAAGCACATCTACACTTCCTTGCAATTAGGAAACCATTCAATTTCATTAATGAACAAGAATCTAATGATCTTTAGCATTTCCTACCAGTATTTTCAGCTTCATCACTCATTAATGTGTGCTTCTCTTGATTTCCTTCTAACGAGGCTGGACTTTTTGTTGTAGTCACTAATTCTAACTTAATGATGTTGAAAAGAGCTTGTGTACAAACAATAACCACGCTATTCATGTTAACAAGCACATCTACACTTCTTGGGAATTAGGAAACCATTCAATTTCATGATAGAACGAGAATCTAATGATCGTTAACATTTCTTTCAAGTATTTTCAGCTTCATCACTCATTAATGTGTACTTCTCTTGATTTCCTTCTAACAAGGCAGGACTTTTTGTTGTAACCACTAACTCCAACTTAATGATGTTGAAACGAGCTTGTGTACAAACAATAACCACGCTATTCATGTTAACAAGCACATCTACACTTCCTTGGAATTAGGAAACCATTCAATTTCACTGAACAACGACAATCTAATGATCTTTAGCATCTCTTACAAGTATCTTCAACTTCATCACTCATTAAGGTGTGCTTCTCTGGATGTCCTTCTAACGAGACTGGACCTTTTGTTGTAATCACCAATTCCAACTTAATGATGTTAAAAAGAGCTTGTGTACAAACAATATGCACGTTATTCATGTTAACAAGCACATCTACACTTGCTTGGAATTAGGAAACCATTCTATTTCATTCAACAACGAGAATCTAAAGATCTTTAGCATTTCTTACAAGTATTTTCAGCTTCATCACTCATTAATGTGTGCTTCTCTTGATTTCCTTCTAACAAGGCTGGACTTTTTGTTGTAATCACTAATTCCAACATAATGATGTTGAAAATAGGTTGTGTACAAACAATAAGCACTCTATTCATGTTAACAGGCACATCTACACTTCCTTGGAATTAGGAAACCATTCTATTTCATTCAACAACGAGAATCTAATGATCTGTAGCATTTGTTACAAGTATTTCAGCTTCATCACTCATTAATGTGTGCTTCTCTTGATTTCCTTCCAACAAGGCTGGACTTTTTGTTGTAATCACTCACTCTAACTTAATGATGTTCAAAATTGGTTGTGTACAAACAATAAGCACTCTAGTCATGTTAAGAAGCTCACCTACACTTCCTTTTAATTAGGAAACCATTCAATTTCATTAAACAACGAGAATCTAATGATCTTTTGCATTTCTTACAAGTATTTTCAGCTTCACCACTCATTAATGTGTGCTTCTCTTGGCTTCCGTCTAACAAGGCTGGACTTTTTGTTCTAATCACACCTTCTCACTTAATGATGTTCAAAATAGGTTGTGTACAAATAATAACCACTCTATTCATGTTAACAGGCACATCTACACTTCCTTGGAATTAGGAAAACATTCAATTTCATTAAACAAGGAGAATCTAATGATCTTTAGCATTTCTTACAAGTATTTTCAGCTTCCTCACTCATTAATGTGTGCTTCTCTTGATTTCCTTCAAACAAGGCTGGACCTTTTGTTGTAATCACACCTTCTCACTTAATGATGTTCAAAATAGGTTGTGTCCAAATAATAAGCACTCTATTCATGTTAAGAGGCACATCTACACTTCCTTGGAATTAGGAAACCATTGTATTTCATTCAACAACGAGAATCTAATGATATTTAGCATTTCTTGCAAGTATTTTCAGCTTCATCACCCATTAATGTTTGCTTCTCTTGATTTCCCTGTAACAAGGCTGGACTTTTTGTTGTAATCACTCTTTCTAACTTAATGATGCTCAAAATTGGTTTTTTACAAACAATAAGCACCGTATTCAAGTTAACACGCTCACCTACACTTCCTTGGAATTAGGAAACCATTCAACTTCATTAAACAGCGAGAATCTAACGATCTTTAGCATTTCTGACAAGTATTTTCAGCTTCTTCACTCATTAATGTGTGCTTCTCTTGGCTTCCTTCAAACAAGGCTGGACTTTTTGTTCTAATCACACCTTCGCACTTAATGATGTTCAAAATAGGTTGTGTACAAATAATAACCACTCTATTCATGTTAACAGGCACATCTACACAACATTCAATTTCATTAAACAATGAGAATCTAATGATCTTTAGCATTTCTTACAAGTATTTTCAGCTTCCTCACTCATTAATGTGTGCTTCTCTTGATTTCCTTCAAACAAGGCTGGACCTTTTGTTGTAATCACACCTTCTCACTTAATGATGTTCAAAATAGGTTGTGTCCAAATGATAAGCACTCTATTCATGTTAAGAGGCACATCTACACTTCCTTGGAATTAGGAAACCATTGTATTTCATTCAACAACGAGAATCTAATGATATTTAGCATTTCTTGCAAGTATTTTCAGCTTCATCACCCATTAATGTTTGCTTCTCTTGATTTCCCTGTAACAAGGCTGGACTTTTTGTTGTAATCACTCTTTCTAACTTAATGATGCTCAAAATTGGTTTTTTACAAACAATAAGCACCGTATTCAAGTTAACACGCTCACCTACACTTCCTTGGAATTAGGAAACCATTCAATTTCATTAAACAGCAAGAATCTAACGATTTTTAGCATTTCTTACAAGTATTTTCAGCTTCTTCACTCATTAATGTGTGCTTCTCTTGGCTTCCTTCAAACAAAGCTGGACTTTTTGTTCTAATCACACCTTCGCACTTAATGATGTTCAAAATAGGTTGTGTACAAATAATAACCACTCTATTCATGTTAACAGGCACATCTACACAACATTCAATTTCATTAAACAACGAGAATCTAATGATCTTTAGCATTTCTTACAAGTATTTTCAGCTTCCTCACTCATTAATGTGTGCTTCTCTTGATTTCCTTCAACCAAGGCTGGACATTTTGTTGTAATCATACCTTCTCACTTAATGATGTTCAAAATAGGTTGTGTCCAAATAATAAGCACTCTATTCATGTCAAGAGGCACATATACACTTCCTTGGAATTAGGAAACCATTCTATTTCATTCAACATCGAGAATCTAATGATATTTAGCATTTCTTGCAAGTATTTTCAGCTTCATCACTCGTTAATGTATGGTTCTCTTGATTTCCTTCTAACAAGGCTGGACTTTTTGTTGTAATCACTCTTTCTAACTTAATGATTTTCAAAATTGGTTTTGTACAAACAATAAGCACCCTATTCATGTTGACACGCTCACCTACACTTCCTTGAAATTAGGAAACAATTCAATTTCATTAAACAACGAGAATCTAACGATCTTTAACATTTCTTACAAGTATTTTCAGCTTCTTCACTCATTAATGTGTGCTTCTCTTGATTTAATCCTAACATGGCTGGAGTTTTTGTTGTAATCACTCCTTCTCACTTAATGATGTTCAAAATAGGTTGTGTACAAACAATAAGCACTCTATTCATGTTAACAGGCACATCTAAACTTCCTTGGAATTAGGAAACCATTCAATTTCTTTCAACAGCGAGAATCTAATGATCTTTAGCATTTCTTACAAGTCTTTTCAGCTTTATCACTCATTAATGTGTGCGTCTCTTGATTTCCTTCTAACAAGGCTGGACTTTTTGTTGTAATCACTAATTCCAACATAATGATGTTGAAAATAGGTTGTGTACAAACAATAAGCACTCTATTCATGTTAACAGGCACATCTACACTTCCTTGGAATTAGGAAACCATTCTATTCCATTCAACAACGAGAATCTAATGATCTTTAGCATTTGTTACAAGTATTTTCAGCTTCTTCACTCATTAATGTATGCTTCTCTTGATTTCCTTCTAACAAGGCTGGACTTTTTGTTGTAATCACTCACTCTAACTTAACGATGTTCAAAATTGGTTGCGTACAAACAATAAGCACTCTAGTCATATTAAGAAGCTCACCTACACTTCCTTTTAATTAGGAAACCATTCAATTTCATTAAACAACGAGAATCTAATGATCTTTTGCATTTCTTACAAGTATTTTCAGCTTCACCACTCATTAATGTGTGCTTCTCTTGACTTACTTCAAACAAGGCTGGACTTTTTGTTCTAATCACACCTTCTCACTTAATGATGTTCAAAATAGGTTGTGTACAAATAATAACCACTCTATTCATGTTAACAGGCACATCTACACTTCCTTGGAATTAGGAAAACATTCAATTTCATTAAACAACGAGAATCTAATGATCTTTAGCATTTCTTACAAGTATTTTCAGCTTCCTCACTCATTAATGTGTGCTTCTCGTGATTTCCTTCAAACAAGCCTGGACATTTTGTTGTAATCACACCTTCTCACTTAATGATGTTCAAAATAGGTTGTGTCCAAATAATAAGCACTCGATTCATGTTAGGAGGCACATCTACACTTCCTTGGAATTAGGAAACCATTCTATTTCATTCAACAACGAGAATCTAATGATATTTAGCATTTCTTGCAAGTATTTTCAGCTTCATCACTCATTAATGTTTGCTTCTCTTGATTTCCTTCTAACAAGGCTGGACTTTTTGTTGTAATCACTCTTTCTAACTTAATGATGTTCAAAATTGGTTTTGTACAAACAATAAGCACCCTATTCATGTTAACACGCTCACCTACACTTCCTTGAAATAAGGAAACCATTCAATTTCATTCAACAACGAGAATCTAACGATCTTTAACATTTCTTACAAGTATTTTCAGCTTCTTCACTCATTAATGTGTGCTTCTCTTGACTTCCTTTTAACATGGCTGGACTTTTTGTTGTAATCACTCCTTCTCACTTAATGGTGTTCAAAATAGGTTGTGTACAAACAATAAGCACACTATTCATGTTATCAAAGCACATCTACACTTCCTTGGAATTAGNTTAAACAACGAGAATCTAACGATTTTTAGCATTTCTTACAAGTATTTTCAGCTTCTTCACTCATTAATGTGTGCTTCTCTTGGCTTCCTTCAAACAAAGCTGGACTTTTTGTTCAATCACACCTTCGCAACTTAATGATGTTCAAAATAGGTTGTGTACAAATAATAACCACTCTATTCATGTTAACAGGCACATCTACACAACATTCAATTTCATTAAACAACGAGAATCTAATGATCTTTAGCATTTCTTACAAGTATTTTTCAGCTTCCTCACTCATTAATGTGTGCTTCTCTTGATTTCCTTCAACCAAGGCTGGACATTTTGTTGTAATCATTACCTTCTCACTTAATGATGTTCAAAATAGGTTGTGTCCAAATAATAAGCACTCTATTCATGTTAAGAGGCACATATACACTTCCTTGGAATTAGGAAACCATTCTATTTCATTCAACAATCGAGAATCTAATGATATTTAGCATTTCTTACAAGTATTTTCAGCTTCATCACTCATTAATGTGTGCTTCTCTTGATTTCCTTCTAACAAGGCTGGACTTTTTGTTGTAATCACTCTTCTAACTTAATGATTTTCAAAATTGGTTTTGTACAAACAATAAGCACTCTATTCATGTTAACAAGCTCACCTACACTTCCTTGAATTAGGAAACAATTCAATTTCATTAAACAACGAGAATCTAACGATCTTTAACATTTCTTACAAGTATTTTCAGCTTCTTCACTCATTAATGTGTGCTTCTCTTGATTTAATCCTAACATGGCTGGAGTTTTTGTTGTAATCACTCCTTCTCACTTAATGATGTTCAAAATAGGTTGTGTACAAACAATAAGCACTCTATTCATGTTAACAGGCACATTCTAAACTTCCTTGGAATTAGGAAACCATTCAATTTCTTTCAACAGCGAGAATCTAATGATCTTTAGCATTTCTTACAAGTCTTTTCAGCTTTATCACTCATTTAATGTGTGCGTCTCTTGATTTCCTTCTAACAAGGCTGGACTTTTTGTTGTAATCACTAATTCCAACATAATGATGTTGAAAATAGGTTGTGTACAAACAATAAGCACTCTATTCATGTTAACAGGCACATCTACACTTCCTTGGAATTAGGAAACCATTCTATTCCATTCAACAACGAGAATCTAATGATCTTTAGCATTTGTTACAAGTATTTTCAGCTTCTTCACTCATTAATGTATGCTTCTCTTGATTTCCTTCTAACAAGGCTGGACTTTTTGTTGTAATCACTCACTCTAACTTAACGATGTTCAAAATTGGTTGCGTACAAACAATAAGCACTCTAGTCATATTAAGAAGCTCACCTACACTTCCTTTTAATTAGGAAACCATTCAATTTCATTAAACAACGAGAATCTAATGATCTTTTGCATTTCTTACAAGTATTTTCAGCTTCACCACTCATTAATGTGTGCTTCTCTTGACTTACTTCAAACAAGGCTGGACTTTTTGTTCTAATCACACCTTCTCACTTAATGATGTTCAAAATAGGTTGTGTACAAATAATAACCACTCTATTCATGTTAACAGGCACATCTACACTTCCTTGGAATTAGGAAAACATTCAATTTCATTAAACAACGAGAATCTAATGATCTTTAGCATTTCTTACAAGTATTTTCAGCTTCCTCACTCATTAATGTGTGCTTCTCGTGATTTCCTTCAAACAAGCCTGGACATTTTGTTGTAATCACACCTTCTCACTTAATGATGTTCAAAATAGGTTGTGTCCAAATAATAAGCACTCGATTCATGTTAGGAGGCACATCTACACTTCCTTGGAATTAGGAAACCATTCTATTTCATTCAACAACGAGAATCTAATGATATTTAGCATTTCTTGCAAGTATTTTCAGCTTCATCACTCATTAATGTTTGCTTCTCTTGATTTCCTTCTAACAAGGCTGGACTTTTTGTTGTAATCACTCTTTCTAACTTAATGATGTTCAAAATTGGTTTTGTACAAACAATAAGCACCCTATTCATGTTAACACGCTCACCTACACTTCCTTGAAATAAGGAAACCATTCAATTTCATTCAACAACGAGAATCTAACGATCTTTAACATTTCTTACAAGTATTTTCAGCTTCTTCACTCATTAATGTGTGCTTCTCTTGACTTCCTTTAACATGGCTGGACTTTTTGTTGTAATCACTCCTTCTCACTTAATGGTGTTCAAAATAGGTTGTGTACAAACAATAAGCACACTATTCATGTTATCAAGCACATCTACACTTCCTTGGAATTGGGAAACCATTCAATTTCATTAAACAACAAGAATCTAATTATCTTTAGCATTTCTTACAAGTATTTTCAGCTTCATCACTCATTAATCCGTGCTTCTCTTGATTTCCTTCAGACAAGGCTGGACTTTTTGTTGTAATCACTCCTTCTGACTTAATGATGTTCAAAATAGGTTGTGTACAAACAATAAGCACTCTATTCATGTTAACAGGCACATCTACACTTCCTTGGAATTAGGAAACCATTCTATTTCATTCAACAACGAGAATCTAAAGATCTTTAGCATTTCTTACAAGTATTTTCAGCTTCATCACTCATTAATGAGTGCTTCTCTGGATTTCCTTCTAACAACGCTGGACTTTTTGTTGTAATCACTCATTCTAACTTAATGATGATCAAAATTGGTTGTGTACAAACAATAAGCACTCTAGTCATGTTAAGAAGCTCACCAACACTTCCTTTTAATTAGGAAACCATTCAATTTCATTAAACAACGAGAATCTAACGATCTTTTGCATTTCTTACAAGTATTTTCAGCTTCATCACTCCTTAATGTGTGTTTCTCTTGATTTCCTTCAAACAAGGCTGGACTTTTGTTGTAATCACTCATTATAACTGAATGATGTTCAAAATTGCTTGTGTACAAACAATAAGCACTCTATTCATGTTAACAAGCTCGCCTACACTTCCTTGGAAGTAGGAAACCATTCAATTTCATTAAACAACGAGAATCTAATGATCTTTAGTCTTTCTTACATGTATTTTCAGCTTCATCACTCATTAATGTGTGTTTCTCTTGATTTCCTTCTAACAAGGCTGGACTTTTTGTTGTAATCACTCACTCTAACTTAATGATGTTCAAAATTGGTTGTGTAGAAACAATAAGCCCTCTGGTCATGTTAAGAAACTCACCTACACTTCCTTTTAATTAGGAAACCATTCAATCTCATTAAACAACGAGAATCTAATGATCTTTGGATTTCTTACAACTATTTTCAGCTTCACCACTCATTAATGTGTGCTTCTCTTGACTTCCTTCTAACAAGGCTGGACTTTTTGTTCTAATTACACCTTCTCACTTAATGATGTTCAAAATAGGTTGTGTACAAATTATAACCACTCTATTCATGTTAACAGGCACATCTACACTTCCTTGGAATTAGGAAACCATTCTATTTCATTCAACAACGAGAATCTAAAGATCTTTAGCATTTCTTACAAGTATTTAAGCTTCATCACTCATTAATGTGTGCTTCTCTGGATTTCCTTCTAACAACGCTGGACTTTTTGTTGTAATCACTTATTCTAACTTAATGATGTTCAAAATTGGTTGTGTACAAACAATAAGCACTGTAGTCATGTTAAGAAGCTCACCAACACTTCCTTTTAATTAGGAAACCATTCAATTTCATTAAACAACGAGAATCGAATGATCTTTTGCATTTCTTACAAGTATTTTCAGCTTCATCACTCATTAATGTGTGTTGCTCTTGATTTCCTTCCAACAAGGCTGGCCTTTTTGTTGTAATCACTCATTAAAGTGTGCTTCTCTTGATTTCCTTCTAACAAGGCTGGACCTTTTGTAGTAATCACTAATTCCAACATAATGATGTTGAAAATAGGTTGTGTACAAATAATAAGCACTCTATTCATGTTAACCAGCACATCTACACTTCCTTTTAATTAGGAAACCTTTCAATTTCATTGATCAACGAGAATCTAATGATCTTTAGCATTTCTTACAGGTATTTTCAGCTTCATCACTCATTAATGTGTGCTTCTCTTGATTTCCTTCTAACAAGGCTGGACTTTTTGTTGTAATCACTCATTCTAACTTCATGATGTTCAAAATTGGTTGTGTACAAACAATAAGCACTCTCGTCATGTTAAGAAGCTCACCTAAAGTTGCTTGGAATTAGGAAACCATTCAATTTCATTAAACAACGAGAATCTAATGATCTTTAGCATTTCTTACAAGTATTTTCAGCTTCCTCACTAATTAATGTGTGCTTCTCTTGATTTCCTTGAAACAAGGCTGGACCTTTTGTTGTAATCACACCTTCTCACTTAATGATGTTCAAAATAGGTTGTGTCCAAACAATAAGCAGTCTATTCATGTTAAGAGGCACATCTACACTTCCTTGGAATTAGGAAACCATTCTATTTCATTCAACAACGAGAATCTAATGATATTTAGCATTTCTTACAAGTATTTTCAGCTTCATCACCCATTAATGTGTGCTTCTCTTGATTTCCTTGTGACAAGGCTGGACTTTTTGTTGTCATCACTCTTTCTAACTTAATGATGCTCAAATTTGGTTTTTTACAAACAATAAGCACCGTATTCAAGTTAACACGCTCACCTACACTTCCTTGGAATTAGGAAACCATTCAATTTCATTAAACAGCGAGAATCTAACAATCTTTAGCATTTCTTACAAGTATTTTCAGCTTCTTCACTCATTAATGTGTGCTTCTCTTGGCTTCCTTCTAAAAATGCTGGACTTTTTGTTCTAATCACACCTTCTCACTTAATCATGTTGAAAATAGGTTGTGTACAAATAATAACCACTCTATTCATGTTAACAGGCACATCTACACTTCCTTGGAATTAGGAAAACATTCAATTTCATTCAACAACGAGAATCTAATGATCTTTAGCATTTCTTACAAGTATTTTCAGCTTCATCACTCATTAATGTGTGCTTCTCTGGATTTCCTTCTAACAAGGCTGAACTTTTTGTTGTAATCACTCATTCTAACTTAATGATGTTCAAAATTGGTTGTGTACAAACAGTAAGCACTCTAGTCATGTTAAGAAGCTCACCTACACTTCCTTTTAATTAGCAAACCACTCAATTTCATTAAACAACAAGAATCTAATGATCTTTTGCATTTCTTGCAAGTATTTTCAGCTTCATCACTCATTAATGTGTGTTTCTCTTGATTTCCTTCTAACAAGGCTGGACTTTTTGTTGTAATCACTCATTCTAACTGAATGATGTTCAAAATTGCTTGTGTACAAACAATAAGCACTCTATTCATGTTAACAAGCACATCTACACTTCCTTGGAATTAGGAAACCATTAGCATTTTTTACAAGTATTTTCAGCTTCCTCACTCAGTAATGTGTGCTTCTCTTGATTTCCTTCTAACAAGGCTGGACTTTTGTTGTAATCACTCCTTCTCTCAACATGATGTTCAAAATTGCTTGTGTACAAACAATAAGTACTCTATTCATGTTAACAAGCACATCTGCACTTCCTTGGATTTAAAAAACCATTTAATTTCATTAAACAACGAGAATCTAAGGATCTTTAGCTTTTCTTACAAGTATTTTTAGCATCAGCACTCATTAATGTGTGCTTCTCTTGATTCCTTCAAACAATGCTGGACTTTTGTTGTAATTACTCCTTCTCACTTAATGATGTTGAAAATAGGTTGTGTACAAAGAATAAGGTCACCTACACTTCGTTGGAATTAGGAAACCATTCAATTAAATTCAACAACGACAATCTAATGATCTTTAGCCTTTCTTACAAGTATTTTCAGCTTCATCACTCATTAATGTGTGCTTCTCTTGATTTTGATGAGAACCATGGAGATGATGGGTGGAAGGCTTCAATAGATGCAAGAAGTCCATTGCCCATTCCAGAAGGCCCAATAACACAAGCTAGAGCTTCAATGGATGCAAGAGGTCCATTGCACATTCCAGAAGGCCCAATAACACGAGCTAGGGCCAAAAAGATTAAAGAAGCACTAAATGGGCTGATTCAGGACATTCAAGCCAAGCAAGCTTCAAATGGTGCGAATTCAAGTTCTAAAGAGAGCCCAGGCCTAATTAATATAATTGGACTACTTAATGGGTCAGACTAAGTGATAGCATTCACTCCTAAATAGGAGTTCATTGTATTTGCTGGAATTAGTCCGAAATTCCTCCAAAATAGGGATTTCTCCTAAATAGGAATTTTGCCTCTTAGGATTGCTATCTAAGCCTATAAATAGGCACCCCTTGTAAGCTTTGGAAATCAGACAACTTTCAGTGAAATAGAAAGCAAGGGTTTCTCCCTCGGTTCTTTAAGAACTAAAGAACTTATCAAGAGGTTATCCTTCTTGTGGCGTTCAAATCGACTTATCACTCCCAATCCCTTTCTTTTCTGGAGTGTGGCGTCCATATCCTTCTTGAATACCCTAAGTTTGTGTTCCTTCGAATATTGGGTCTAGGGTTTGTGTTATTAACTCTGATTTAGCTTTCCTGGTTGTTCTTTGATTCATTGTGTGCGTTGGGTCCCTAAGCCACGTCTTTTTGGGGTTTTTCCGCATCAGATTTCCTTCTAACAAGGCTGGACTTTTTGTTGTAATCACTAATACCAATTAATGATGTTGAAAAGAGCTTGTGTACAAACAATACGCCCGCTATTTATGTTAACAAGCACATCTACACTTCCTTGGAATTAGGAAACCATTCAATTCCATTAAACAACGAGAATCTAATGATCTTTACCATTTCTTACAAGTACTTTCAGGTTGATCACTCATTCATGTGTTCTTCTCTTGATTTCCTTCTAACAAGGCTGGACCTTTTGTTGTGATCACTAATTCCAACATAATGATGTTGAAAAGAGCTTTTGTACAGACAATAAGCAGGCTATTCATGTTAACAAGCACATCTACACTTCCTTGGAATTAGGAAACCATTCAATTTCATTAAACAACGAGAATCTAATGATTTTTGGCATTTCTTACAAGTATCTTCGGCTTCATCACTCCTTAATATGTGCTTCTCTTGATCTCCTTCCAACAAGGCTGGAATTTTTGATGTAATCACTAATTCCAACTTAATGATGTTGAAAAGAGCTTGTGTACAAACAATAAGCACGCTATTTATGTTAACAAGCACATCTACACTTCATTGGAGTTAGGAAACCATTCAATTTATTAAACAACGAGAATCTAAAGATCTTTGGCATTTCATACAAGTATTTTCAGCTACATCACTCATTAATGTGTGCTTCTTTTGATTTCCTTCTAACAAGGCTGGACATTTTGTTGTAATCACTCATTCTAACTTAATGATGTTGAAATAGCTTGTGTACAAACAATAAGCACTATATTCATGTTAACAAAGCACATCTACACTTCCTTGGAATTAGGAAACCATTCAATTTCATTCAACAACGAGAATCTAATGATGTTTAGCATTTCTCACATCTATTTTCAGCTTCAGCACTCATTAATGTGTGCTTCTCTTGACTTCCTTCTAACAAGGCTGGACTTTTTCTTGTAATCACTCATTCTAACTTAATGATGTTGAAAATAGCTAGTGTACAAACAATAAGCACTCTATTCATGTTAACAGGCACATCTACACCTCATTGGAATTAGGAAACCATTCAGTTTCAATTCAACAAGGAGAATCTAATGATCTTTAACTTTTCTTACATGTAATTTCGGCTTCATCACTCATTAATGTGTGCTTCTCTTGATTTCCTCCTAAAAAGGCTGGACTTTTTGTTGTAATCACTCATTCTAACTTAATGATGTTCAAAATTGGTTCTGTACAAGCAATAAGCACTCTAGTCATGTTAACAAGCTCACCTAAACTTCCTTGGAATTAGGAAACCATTCAATTTCATTGAACAACGAGAATCTAAAGATCTTTAGCATTTCTTACAAGTATTTTCAGCTTTTCACTCATTAATGTGTGCTTCTCTTGATTTCCCTTCAAACAAGGCTGGACTTTTTGTTGTAATCACACCTTCTCACTTAATGATGTTCAAAATAGGTTTGTGTACAAATATGAGCACTCTAATTCATGTTAAGAGGCACGTCTACACTTCCTTGGAATAAGGAAACAATTCTATTTCATTCAACAACGAGAATCTAATGATATTTAGCATTTCTTACAAGTATTTTCAGCTTCATCACCCATTAATGTGTGCTTCTCTTGATTTCCTTGTGACAAGGCTGGACTTTTTGTTTGTCAATCACTCTTTCTAACTTAATGATTGCTCAAATTTGGTTTTTTCAAACAATAAGCACCGTATTCAAGTTAACACGCTCACCTACACTTCCTTGGAATTAGGAAACCATTCAATTTCATAAACAGCGAGAATCTAACAACTTTAGCATTTCTTACAAGTATTTTCAGCTTCTTCACTCATTAATGTGTGCTTCTCTTGGCTTTCCTTCTAAAAATGCTTGGACTTTTTGTTCTAATCACACCTTCTCACTTATCATGTTGAAAATAGGTTGTGTTACAAATAAATAACACCACTCTATTCATGTTAACAGGCACATCTACACTTCCTTGGAATTAGGAAAACATTCAATTTCATTCAACAACGAGAATCTAATGATCTTAGCATTTCTTACAGTATTTTCAGCTTCATCACTCATTAATGTGTGCTTCTCTGGATTTCCTTCTAACAAGCTGAACTTTTTGTTGTAATCACTCATTCTAACTTAATGATTGTCCAAAATTGGTTGTGTACAAACAGTAAGCACTCTAGTCATGTTAAGAAGCTCACCTACACTTCCTTTAATTAGCAACCACTCAATTTCATAAACAACAAGAATCTAATGATCTTTTGCATTTCTTGCAGTATTTTCAGCTTCATCACTCATTAAATGTGTTTTCTCTTGATTCCTTCTAACAAGGCTGGACTTTTTGTTTGTAATCACTCTTCTAACTGAATGATGTTCAAAATTGCTTGTGTACAAACAATAAGCACTTATTCATGTTAACAAGCACATCTACACTTCCTTGGAATTAGGAACCATTAGCCATTTTACAAGTATTTTCAGCTTCCTCACTCAGTAATGTGTGCTTCCTTGATTTCCTTCTAACAAGGGCTGGACTTTTGTTGTATCACTCCTTCTCTCAACATGATGTTCAAAATTGCTTGTGTACAAACAATAAGTACTCTATTCATGTTAACAAGCACATCTGCACTTCCTTGGATTAAAACCATTTAATTTCATTAAACAACGAGAATCTCAAGGATCTTTAGCTTTTCTTACAAGTATTTTTAGGCATCAGCACTCATTAATGTGTGCTTCTCTTGATTTCCTTCAAACAATGCTGGACTTTTTGTTGGTAATTACTCCTTCTCACTTAATGATGTTGAAAATAGGTTGTGTACAAAGAAATAAGGTCACCTACACTTCGTTGGAATTAGGGAAACCATTCAATTAAATTCAACAACGACAATCTAATGATCTTTAGCCTTTCTTACAAGTATTTTCAGCTTCATCACCATTAATGTGTGCTTCTCTTGAATTTGATGAAGAACCATGGAGATGATGGGGTGGAAGGCTTCAATAGATGCAAGAAGTCCATTGCCCATTCCAGAAGGCCCAATAACACAAGCTAGAGCTTCAATGGATGCCAAGAGGTCCATTGCACATTCCAGAAGGCCCAATAACACGAGCTAGGGCCAAAAAGATTAAAGAAGCACTAAATGGGCTGATTCAGGACATTCAAGCCAAGCAAGCTTCAAATGGTGCGAATTCAAGTTCTAAAGAGAGCCCAGGCCTAATTAATATAATTGGACTACTTAATGGGGTCAGACTAAGTGAATAGCATTCACTCCTAAATAGGAGTTCATTGTATTTGCTGGAATTAGTCCGAAATTCCTCCAAAATAGGGATTTCTCCTAAATAGGAATTTTTGCCTCTTTAGGATTGCTATCTAAGCCTATAAATAGGCACCCCTTGTAAGCTTTGGAAATCAGACAACTTTCAGTGAAATAGAAAGCAAGGGTTTCTCCCTCGGTTCTTTTAAGAACTAAAGAACTTATCAAGAGGTTATCCTTCTTGTGGCGTTCAAATCGACTTATCACTCCCAATCCCTTTCTTTTCTGGAGTGTGGCGTCCATATCCTTCTTGAATACCCTAAGTTTGTGTTCCTTCGAATATTGGGTCTAGGGTTTGTGTTATTAACTCTGATTTAGCTTTCCTGGTTGTTCTTTGATTCATTGTGTGCGTTGGGTCCCTAAGCCACGTCTTTTTGGGGTTTTTCCGCATCAGATTTCCTTCTAACAAGGCTGGACTTTTTGTTGTAATCACTAATACCAATTAATGATGTTGAAAAGAGCTTGTGTACAAACAATACGCCCGCTATTTATGTTAACAAGCACATCTACACTTCCTTGGAATTAGGAAACCATTCAATTCCATTAAACAACGAGAATCTAATGATCTTTACCATTTCTTACAAGTACTTTCAGGTTGATCACTCATTCATGTGTTCTTCTCTTGATTTCCTTCTAACAAGGCTGGACCTTTTGTTGTGATCACTAATTCCAACATAATGATGTTGAAAAGAGCTTTTGTACAGACAATAAGCAGGCTATTCATGTTAACAAGCACATCTACACTTCCTTGGAATTAGGAAACCATTCAATTTCATTAAACAACGAGAATCTAATGATTTTTGGCATTTCTTACAAGTATCTTCGGCTTCATCACTCCTTAATATGTGCTTCTCTTGATCTCCTTCCAACAAGGCTGGAATTTTTGATGTAATCACTAATTCCAACTTAATGATGTTGAAAAGAGCTTGTGTACAAACAATAAGCACGCTATTTATGTTAACAAGCACATCTACACTTCATTGGAGTTAGGAAACCATTCAATTTTATTAAACAACGAGAATCTAAAGATCTTTGGCATTTCATACAAGTATTTTCAGCTACATCACTCATTAATGTGTGCTTCTTTTGATTTCCTTCTAACAAGGCTGGACATTTTGTTGTAATCACTCATTCTAACTTAATGATGTTGAAAATAGCTTGTGTACAAACAATAAGCACTATATTCATGTTAACAAGCACATCTACACTTCCTTGGAATTAGGAAACCATTCAATTTCATTCAACAACGAGAATCTAATGATGTTTAGCATTTCTCACATCTATTTTCAGCTTCAGCACTCATTAATGTGTGCTTCTCTTGACTTCCTTCTAACAAGGCTGGACTTTTTCTTGTAATCACTCATTCTAACTTAATGATGTTGAAAATAGCTAGTGTACAAACAATAAGCACTCTATTCATGTTAACAGGCACATCTACACCTCATTGGAATTAGGAAACCATTCAGTTTCATTCAACAAGGAGAATCTAATGATCTTTAACTTTTCTTACATGTAATTTCGGCTTCATCACTCATTAATGTGTGCTTCTCTTGATTTCCTCCTAAAAAGGCTGGACTTTTTGTTGTAATCACTCATTCTAACTTAATGATGTTCAAAATTGGTTGTGTACAAGCAATAAGCACTCTAGTCATGTTAACAAGCTCACCTAAACTTCCTTGGAATTAGGAAACCATTCAATTTCATTGAACAACGAGAATCTAAAGATCTTTAGCATTTCTTACAAGTATTTTCAGCTTCTTCACTCATTAATGTGTGCTTCTCTTGATTTCCTTCAAACAAGGCTGGACTTTTTGTTGTAATCACACCTTCTCACTTAATGATGTTCAAAATAGGTTGTGTACAAATAATGAGCACTCTATTCATGTTAAGAGGCACGTCTACACTTCCTTGGAATAAGGAAACAATTCTATTTCATTCAACAACGAGAATCTAATGATATTTAGCATTTCTTACAAGTATTTTCTGCTTCGACACTCATTAATGTGTGCTTCTCTTCATTTCCTTCAAACAAGGTTGGACTTTTTGCTGTAATCACTCTTTCTAACTTAATGATGTTCAAAATTGGTTGTGTACAAACAAGAAGCACCCTATTCATGTTAACATGCTCACCTAAACTTCCTTGGAATTAGGAAACCATTCAATTTCATTAAACAATGAGAATCTAACGATCTTTAGCATTTCTTACAAGTATTTTCAGCTTCTTCACTCATTAATGTGTGCTTCTCTTGATTTCCTTCTAACATGGCTGGACTTTTTGTTGTTATCACTCCTTCTCACTTAATGATGTTCAAAATAGGTTGTGTACAAACAATAAGCACTCTATTCATGTTAACAGGCACATCTACACTTCCTTGGAATTAGGAAACCATTCAATTTTGATTCAACAACGAGAATCTAAAGATCTTTAGCATTTCTTACAAGTATTTTAAGCTTCATCACTCATTAATGTGTGCTTCTCTGGATTTCCTTCTAACAAGGCTGGACTTTTTGTTGTAATCACTCATTCTAACTTAATGATGTTCAAAATTGGTTTTCTACAAACAATAAGCACTCTAGTCATGTTAACAAGCTCACCTAAACTTCCTTGCAATTAGGAAACCATACAATTTCATTCAACAACGAGGATCTAATGATCTTTAGCATTTCTTACATCTATTTTCAGCTTCTTCACTCATTCATGTGTGCTTCTCTGGATTTCCTTCTAACAAGGCTGGACTTTTTGTTGTAATCACTCCTTCTCACTTAATGATGTTCAAAATAGGTTGTGTACAAATAACAACCACTCTATTCATGTTAACAGGCACATCTACACTTCCTTGGAATTAGGAAATCATTCTATTTCATTCAACAACGAGAATCTAATGATCTTAAGAATTTCTTACGATTATTTTCTGCTTCATCACTCATTAAAGTGTGCTTCTCCTGATTTCCATCTAACAAGGCTGGACTTGTTGTTGTAATCACTCTTTCTAACTTAACGATGTTCAAAATTGGTTGTGTCCAAACAATAAGCACTCTAGTCATGTTAACAAGCTCACCTAAACTTCCTTGGAATTAGGAAACCATTCAATTTCATTAAACAACGAGAATCTAATTATCTTTAGCATTTCCTACAAGTATTTTCAGCTTCATCACTCATTAATGTGTGCTTCTCTTGATTTCCTTCTAACAAGGCTGGGCTTTTTGTTGTAATCACTCCTTCTCACTTAATGATGTTCAAAATAGGTTGTGTACAAACAATAAGCACTCTAGTCATGTTAACAGGCACATCTACACTTCCTTGGAATTAGGAAACCATTCAATTTCATTCAACAACGACAATCTAATGATCTTTAGCTTTTCTAACAAGTTTTTTCAGGCTTCACCCACTCATTAATGTGTGCTTCTCTTGATTTCCTTCTAACAAGGCTGCTTTTGTTGTAATCACTAATTCCAACCGTAATGATGTTTAAAATAGGTTGTGTAGAAAACAATAAAGCACTCTATTCATGTTAACAAGCACATCTACACTACCTTGGATTAGGAAACCATTCAATTTCATTGATCAACGAGAATTAAAAGATCTTTAGCATTTCTCACAAGTATTTTCAGCTTCATCACTCATTAAAGTGTACTTCTCTTGATTTCCTTCTAAGAAGGCAGGACTTTTGTTGTAATCACTCATTCTAACTTAATGATGTTCAAAATTGGTTGTGTACAAACAATAAGCACTCTATTCATGTTAACAAGCACATCAACACCTCCTTGGAACTAGGAAACCATTGAATTTCATTAAACAACGAGTATCTAATGATCATTAGCATTTCTTACAAGTATTTTCAGCTTAATCACTCATTAATGTGTGCTTCTCTTGATTTCCTTCTAACAAGGCTGGACTTTTTGTTGTAATCACTCATTCTAACTTAATGATGTTGAAAATAGCTTGTGTACAAACAATAAGCACTCTATTCATGTTAACAAGCTCACCTACACTCCTTGGAATTAGGAAACCATTCATTTCATCAAACAACGAGAATCTAATGATCTTTAGCATTTCTTACAAGTATTTTCAGCTTAATCACTCATTAATGTGCGCTTCTCTTGATTTCCTTCTAACAAGGCTGGACTTTTTGTTGTAATCACTCATTCAAACTTAATGATGTTGAAAATAGCTTGTGTGCAAACAGTAAGCACTCTATTCAAGTTAACAAGCTCACCTACACTTCCTTGGAATTAGGAAACCATTCATTTCATCAAACAACGAGAATCTAATGATCTTTAGCATTTCTTACAAGTATTTTCAGCTTAATCACTCATTAATGTGTGCTTCTCTTGATTTCCTTCTAACAAGGCTGGACTTTTTGTTGTAATCACTCATTCAACTTAATGATGTTCAAAATAGGTTGTGTACAAACAAAGCACTCTATTCATGTAACAAGCACATCAACATTCCTTGGAATTAGGAAACCATTCAATTTCATTAAACAACGAAATCTAATGATCTTAGCATTTCTTACAGTATTTTCAGCTTCATCACTCATTAATGTGTGCTTCTCTTGATTTCCTTCTAACAAGGCTGGACTTTTTGTTGTAATCACTAATTCCAACTTAATGATGTTGAAAACAGCTTGTGTACAAACAATAAGCACTCTATTCATGTTAACAAGCTCACCTACACTTCCTTGGAATTAGGAAACCATTCAATTTCATTAAACAACGAGAATCTAATGATCTTTAGCATTTCTTACAAGTATTTTCAGCTTCATCACTCATTAATGTGTGCTTCTCTTGATTTCCTTCTAACAAGGCTGGACTTTTTGTTGTAATCACTCATTCAAACTTAATGATGTTGAAAATAGCTTGTGTACAAACAATAAGCACTCTATTCATGTTAACAAGCTCACTACACTTCCTTGGAATTAGGAAACCATTCAATTTCATTAAACAACGAGAATCTAATGATCTTTAGCATTTCTTACAAGTATTTCAGCTAATCACTCATTAATGTGTGCTTCTCTTGATTTCCTTCTAACAAGGCTGGACTTTTTGTTGTAATCACTCATTCTAACTAATGATGTTGAAAATAGGTTGTGTACAAACAATAAGCACTCTATTCATGTTAAAAGCTCACTACACTTCCTTGGAATTAGGAAACCATTCAATTTCATTAAACAACGAGAATCTAATGATCTTTAGCATTTCTTACAAGTATTTTCAGCTTCATCACTCATTAATGTGTGCTTCTCTTGATTTCCTTCTAACAAGGCTGGACTTTTTGTTGTAATCACTCTTTCTAACTTAATGATGTTCAAATAGCTTGTGTACAAACAATAAGCACTCTATTCATGTTAACAAGCTCACCTACACTTCCTTGGAATTAGGAAACCATTCAATTTCATTAAACAACGAGAATCTAATGATCTTAGCATTTCTTACAAGTATTTTCAGCTTAATCACTCATTAATGTGTGCTTCTCTTGATTTCCTTCTAACAAGGCTGGACTTTTTGTTGTAATCACTCATTCTAACTTAATGATGTTCAAAATAGCTTGTGTACAAACAATAAGCACTCTATTCATGTTAACAAGCTCACCTACACTTCCTTGGAATTAGGAAACCATTCAATTTCATTAAACAACGAGAATCTAATGATCTTTAGCATTTCTTACAAGTATTTCAGCTTCATCACTCATTAATGTGTGCTTCTCTTGATTTCCTTCTAACAAGGCTGGACTTTTTGTTGTAATCACTCATTCTAACTTAATGATGTTGAAAATAGGTTGTGTACAAACAATAAGCACTCTATTCATGTTAACAAACTCACCTACACTTCCTTGGAATTAGGAAACCATTCAATTTCATTAAACAACGAGAATCTAATGATCTTTAGCATTTCTTACAAGTATTTTCAGCTTATCACTCATTAATGTGTGCTTCTCTTGATTTCCTTCTAACAAGGCTGGACTTTTTGTTGTAATCACTATTCCAACTTAATGATGTTGAAAATAGCTTGTGTACAAACAATAAGCACTCTATTCATGTTAACAAGCACATCTACACTTCCTTGGAATTAGGAAACCATTCAATTTCATTAAACAACGAGAATCTAATGATCTTTAGCATTTCTTACAAGTATTTTCAGCTTCATCATCATTAATGTGTGCTTCTCTTGATTTCCTTCTAACAAGGCTGGACTTTTTGTTGTAATCACTATTCCAACTTAATGATGTTGAAAAAGCTTGTGTACAAACAATAAGCACTCTATTCATGTTAACAAGCACATCTACACTTCCTTGGAATTAGGAAACCATTCAATTTCATTAAACAACGAGAATCTAATGATCTTTAGCATTTCTTACAAGTATTTTCAGCTTCATCACTCATTAATGTGTGCTTCTCTTGATTTCCTTCTAACAAGGCTGGACTTTTTGTTGTAATCACTAATTCTACTTAATGATGTTGAAAATAGATTGTGTACAAACAATAAGCACTCTATTCATGTTAACAAGCACCTACACTTCCTGGAATTAGGAAACCATTCAATTTCATAAAACAACGAGAATCTAATGATCATTAGCATTTCTTACAAGTATTTTCAGCTTCATCACTCATTAATGTGTGCTTCTCTTGATTTCCTTCTAACAAGGCTGGACTTTTTGTTGTAATCACTCATTCCAACTTAATGATGTTGAAAAGAGCTTGTGTAAAACAATAAGCACTCTATTCATGTTAACAAGCACATCTACACTTCCTTGGAATTAGGAAACCATTCAATTTCATTAAACAACGAGAATCTAATGATCTTTAGCATTTCTTACAAGTATTTTCAGCTTCATCACTCATTAATGTGTGCTTCTCTTGATTTCCTTCTAACAAGGCTGGACATTTTGTTGTAAACTCATTCAAACTTAATGATGTTGAAAAATAGCTTGTGTGGAAAAACAATAAGCTCTATTCATGTTAACAAGCTCACCTACACTTCCTTGGAATTAGGAAACCATTCAATTTCATTAAACAACGAGAATCTAATGATTTTAGCATTTCTTCAAGTATTTTCAGCTTCATCACTCATTAATGTGTGCTTCTCTTGATTTCCTTCTAACAAGGCTGGACTTTTGTTGTAATCACTCATTCTAACTTAATGATGTTGAAAATAGCTTGTGTACAAACAATAAGCACTCTATTCATGTTAACAAGCTCACCTACACTTCCTGGAATTAGGAAACCATTCAATTTCATTAAACAACGAGAATCTAATGATCTTTAGCATTTCTTACAAGTATTTTCAGCTTCATCACTCATTAATGTGTGCTTCTCTTGATTTCCTTCTAACAAGGCTGGACTTTTTGTTGTAATCACTAATTCTAACTTAATGATGTTGAAAATAGGTTGTGTACAAACAATAAGCACTCTATTCATGTTAACAAGCTCACTACACTTCCTTGGAATTAGGAAACCATTCAATTTCATAAAACAACGAGAATCTAATGATCATTAGCATTTCTTACAAGTATTTTCAGCTTAATCACTCATTAATGTGTGCTTCTCTTGATTTCCTTCTAACAAGGCTGGACTTTTTGTTGTAATCACTAATTCAACTTAATGATGTTGAAAAGAGCTTGTGTACAAACAATAAGCACTCTATTCATGTTAACAAGCACATCTACACTTCCTTGGAATTAGGAAACCATTCAATTTCATTAAACAATGAGAATCTAATGATCTTTAGCATTTCTTACAAGTATTTTCAGCTTCATCACTCATTAATGTGTGCTTCTCTTGATTTCCTTCTAACAAGGCTGGACTTTTTGTTGTAATCACTCATTCTAACTTAATGATGTTGAAAATAGCTTGTGTACAAACAATAAGCACTCTATTCATGTTAAGGTCACCTACACTTCCTTGGAATTAGGAAACCATTCATTTTCATTCAACAACGAGAATCTAATGATCTTTAGCGAGTTCTTACGAGGTATTGTCAGCTTCATTCACTCGATTAATGTGTTGCTTCTCTTTGATTTGCTTCTTTGCAGGCTGGACTTTTCTGTTGTGAATCACTCAGTTTCTAACTTAATGATAGCTTGAAAAATAGCTTGTGTACAACGATATGCACTCTATTCATGTTAACAGGCTCATCTTACACTGTCCTTGGAAATTAGGGAAAACCATTCAATTTGATTAAACAACGAGAACCTCTCATGATCCTTCAGCATTTACTAGCAAGTATTGGTTCTGCTTGCATGCATTCTCATATACTTAGTGTGCTTCTCCTGATTTCCTTCTAACAAGGCTGGACTTTTTGTTGTAATCACTATTCTAACTTAATGATGTTGAAAATAGGTTGTGTACAAACAATAAGCACTCTATTCATGTTAACAAGCTCACCTACACTTCCTTGGAATTAGGAAACCATTCAATTTCATTAAACAACGAGAATCTAATGATCATTAGCATTTCTTACAAGTATTTTCAGCTTCATCACTCATTAATGTGTGCTTCTCTTGATTTCCTTCTAACAAGGCTGGACTTTTTGTTGTAATCACTCATTCTCACTTAATGATGTTCAAAATAGGTTGTGTACAAACAATAAGCACTCTATTCATGTTAACAAGCACATCTACACTTCCTTGGAATTAGGAACCATTCAATTTCATTAAACAACGAGAATCTAATGATCTTTAGCATTTCTTACAAGTATTTTCAGCTTCATCACTCATTAATGTGTGCTTCTCTTGATTTCCTTCTAACAAGGCTGGACTTTTTGTTGTAATCACTCATTCTCACTTAATGATGTGAAAATAGGTTGTGTACAACAATAAGCACTCTATTCATGTTAACAAGCACATCTACACTTCCTTGGAATTAGGAAACCATTCAATTTCTTAAACAACGAGAATCTAATGATCTTAAGCATTTCTTACAATTATTTTCTGCTTCATCACCATTACAATTGTTGTAATCACTAATTCAACATAATGATGTTAAAATAGCTTGTGTACAAACAATAAGCACTCTATTCATGTTAACAAGCACATCTACACTTCCTTGGAATTAGGAAACCATTCAATTTCATTAAACAACGAGAATCTAATGATCTTTAATTTCTTACAAGTATTTTCAGCTTCATCACTCATTAATGTGTGCTTCTCTTGATTTCCTTCTAACAAGGCTGGACTTTTTGTTGTAATCACTCATTCTAACTTAATGATGTTGAAAAAGCTTGTGTACAAACAATAAGCACTCTATTCATGTTAACAAGCTCACCTACACTTCCTTGGAATTAGGAAACCATTCAATTTCATTAAACAACGAGATCTAATGATCTTTAGCATTTCTTACAAGTATTTTCAGCTTCATCACTCATTAATGTGTGCTTCTCTTGATTTCCTTCTAACAAGGCTGGACTTTTTGTTGTAATCACTCATTCTAACTTAATGATGTTGAAAATAGCTTGTGTACAAACAATAAGCACTCTATTCATGTTAACAAGCTCACTACACTTCCTTGGAATTAGGAAACCATTCAATTTCATTAAACAACGAGAATCTAATGATCATTAGCATTTCTTACAAGTATTTTCAGCTTCATCACTCATTAATGTGTGCTTCTCTTGATTTCCTTCTAACAAGGCTGGACTTTTTGTTGTAATCACTCATTCTCACTTAATGATGTTGAAAATAGCTTGTGTACAAACAATAAGCACTCTATTCATGTTAACAAGCACATCTACACTTCCTTGGAATTAGGAAACCATTCAATTTCATTAACAACGAGAATCTAATGATCATTAGCATTTCTTACAAGTATTTTCAGCTTCATCACTCATTAATGTGTGCTTCTCTTGATTTCCTTCTAAAAAGGCTGGGCTTTTGTTGTAATCACTCATTCTAACTTAATGATGTTGAAAAAAATGTGTACAAACAATAAGCACTCTATTCATGTTAACAAGCTCACCTACATTTTGGAAATAGCTTTCATTTAAACAATAGGCACTCTATTTGATTTCTTACAAGCTCACCTTACACTCATTAATGTGTGCTTCTCTCGATTTCCTTCTAACAAGGCTGGACTTTTTGTTGTAATCACTCATTCTCACTTAATGATGTTGAAAATGGCTTGTGTACAAACTTAAGCACTCTATTCATGTTAACAAGCACATCTACACTTCCTTGGAATTAGGAAACCATTGAATTTCATTAAACAACGAGTAATCTAATGATCATTAGCATTTCCTACAAGTTTTTCAGCTTAATCACTCATTAATTTGTGCTTGTCAAGCACATCACTCTTTAACAAGCACATCTACTCTTCCTTGGAATTGGAAACAATTCAATTTCATTAAACAACGAGTATCTAATGATCTTTAGCATTTCTTACAAGTATTTTCAGCTTCATCACTCATTAATGTGTGCTTCTCTTGATTTCCTTCTAACAAGGCTGGACTTTTTGTTGTAATCACTCATTCTAACTTAATGATGTTGAAAATAGGTTGTGTACAAACAATAAGCACTCTATTCATGTTAACAAGCTCATCTACATTCCTGTTGAAAATAGCTATTTTAAAACAAAGAATCTATATTGATTTTTACAAGTATTCAGCTATCACTCATTAATGTGTGCTTCTCTTGATTTCCTTCTAACAAGGCTGGACTTTTTGTTGTAATCACTCATTCCAACTAATGATGTTGAAAATGGCTTGTGTACAAACAATAAGCACTCTATTCATGTTAACAAGCACATCTACACTCCTTGGAATTAGGAAACCATTCAATTTCATTAAACAACGAGAATCTAATGATCTTTAGCATTTCTTACAAGTATTTTCAGCTTAATCACTCATTAATGTGTGCTTCTCTTGATTTCCTTCTAACAAGGCTGGACTTTTTGTTGTAATCACTCATTCTAACTTAATGATGTTCAAAATAGGTTGTGTACAAACAATAAGCACTCTATTCATGTTAACAAGCTCACCTACACTTCCTTGGAATTAGGAAACCATTCAATTTCATTAAACAAGGAGAATCTAATGATCTTTAGCATTTCTTACAAGTATTTTCAGCTTCATCACTCATTAATGTGTGCTTCTCTTGATTTCCTTCTAACAAGGCTGGACTTTTTGTTGTAATCACTAATTCCAACTTAATGATGTTGAAAAGAGCTTGTGTACAAACAATAAGCATGCTATTCATGTTAACAAGCACATCTACTCTTCCTTAGAATTAGGAAACCATTCAATTTCATTAAACAAGGAGAATCTAATGATCTTTAGCATTTCTTACAAGTATTTTCAGCTTCATCACTCATTAATGTGTGCTTCTCTTGATTTCCTTCTAACAAGGCTGGACTTTTTGTTGTAATCACTAATTCTAACTTAATGATGTTGAAAATAGCTTGTGTACAAACAATAAGCACTCTATTCATGTTAACAAGCTCACCTACACTTCCTTGGATTAGGAAACCATTCAAATTTCATTAAAAACGAGAATCTATGATCTTTAAGCATTTCTACAAGTATTTTCAGCTTCATCACTCATTAATGTGTGCTTCTCTTGATTTCTTCTAACAAGGCTGCGACATTTTGTTGTAATCACTCATTCTACTTAATCATGTTCAAAATAGTTGTGTAAAACAATAAGCACTCTATTCATGTTAACAAGCTCACCTACACTTCCTTGGAATTAGGAAACATTCAATTTCATTAAACAAGAGAATCTAATGATCTTTAGCATTTCTTAAAGTATTTTCAGCTTCATCACTCATTAATGTGTGCTTCTCTGATTTCCTTCTAAACAAGGCTGGACTTTTTGTTGTATCACTCCATTCTACTTTAATGATGTTGAAAATAGGTTGTGTACAAACAATAAGCACTCTATTCATGTTAACAAGCTACACTCCTTCCTTGGAATTAGGAAACATTCATTTCATTAAACAACGAGAATCTATGATCTTTAGCATTTCTTACAAGTATTTTCAAGCTTCATCACTCATTAATGTGTGCTTCTCTGATTCCTTCTACAAGGCTGGACTTTTTGTTGTAATCACTCATTCCACTTAATGATGTTGAAAATAGCTTGTGTACAAACAATAAGCACTCTATTCATGTTAACAAGCACATCTACACTTCCTTGGAATTAGGAAACCATTCAATTTCATTAAACAACGAGAATCTAATGATCTTTAGCATTTCTTACAAGTATTTTCAGCTTCATCACTCATTAATGTGTGCTTCTCTTGATTTCCTTCTAACGAGGCTCGACATTTTGTTGTAATCACTCATTCTAACTTAATGATGTTGAAAATAGCTTGTGTACAAACAATAAGCACTCTATTCATGTTACAAGCACACCTACACTTCCTTGGAATTAGGAAACCATTCAATTTCATTAAACAACGAGAATCTAATGATCTTTAGCATTTCTTACAAGTATTTTCAGCTTCATCACTCATTAATGTGTGCTTCTCTTGATTTCCTTCTAACAAGGCTGGACTTTTTGTTGTAATCACTCATTCTAACTTAATGATGTTGAAAATAGCTTGTGTACAAACAATAAGCACTCTATTCATGTTAACAAGCTCACCTACACTTCCTTGGAATTAGGAAACCATTCAATTTCATTAAACAACGAGAATCTAATGATCTTTAGCATTTCTTACAAGTATTTTCAGCTTCATCACTCATTAATGTGTGCTTCTCTTGATTTCCTTCTAACAAGGCTGGACTTTTTGTTGTAATCACTCATTCTAACTTAATGATGTTGAAAATAGCTTGTGTACAAACAATAAGCACTCTATTCATGTTAACAAGCTCACCTACACTTCCTTGGAATTAGGAAACCATCCAATTTCATTAAACAACAAGAATCTAATGAGCTTTAGTAGGTTGTGTACAAACAATAAGCACTTAATTCATGTTAACAAGCTCACCTACACTTCCTTGGAATTGGAAACCATTCAATTTCATTAAACAAGGAGAATCTAATGATCTTTAGCATTTCTTACAAGTATTTCAGCTTCATCACTCATTAATGTGTGCTTCTCTTGATTTCCTTCTAACAAGGCTGGACTTTTGTTGTAATCACTCATTCTAACTTAATGATGTTCAAAATAGGTTGTGTACAAACAATAAGCACTCTATTCATGTTAACAAGCTCACCTACACTTCCTTGGAATTAGGAAACCATTCAATTTCATTAAACAACGGAGAATCTAATGATCTTTAGCATTTCTTACAAGTATTTTCAGCTTCATCACTCATTAATGTGTGCTTCTCTTGATTTCCTCTAACAAGCTGGACTTTTGTTGTAATCACTAATTCTCAACTTAATGATGTTGAAAAGAGGTTGTGTACAAAAAAAGCACTCTATTCATGTTAACGAGCACATCTACACTTCCTTAGAATTGGAAACCATTCAATTTCATTAAACAACGAGAATCTAATGATCTTTAGCATTTCTTACAAGTATTTTCAGCTTCATCACTCATTAATGTGTGCTTCTCTTGATTTCCTTCTAACAAGGCTGGACTTTTTGTTGTAATCACTCATTCTAACTTAATGATGTTCAAAATAGGTTGTGTACAAACAATAAGCACTCTATTCATGTTAACAAGCTCACCTACACTTCCTTGGAATTAGGAAACCATTCAATTTCATTAAACAACGAGAATCTAATGATCTTTAGCATTTCTTACAAGTATTTTCAGCTTCATCACTCATTAATGTGTGCTTCTCTTGATTTCCTTCTAACAAGGCTGGACTTTTTGTTGTAATCACTAATTCCAACTTAATGATGTTGAAAAGAGCTTGTGTACAAACAATAAGCACTCTATTCATGTTAACAAGCACATCTACACTTCCTTGGAATTAGGAAACCATTCAATTTCATTGAAACAACGAGAATCTAATGATCTTAGCATTTCTTACAAGTATTTTCAGCTTCATCACTCATTAATGTGTGCTTCTCTTGATTTCCTTCTAACAAGGCTGACTTTTTGTTGTAATCACTAATTCTAACTTAATGATGTTGAAAATAGCTTGTGTACAAACAATAAGCACTCTATTCATGTTAACAAGCACATCTACACTTCCTTGGAATTAGGAAACCATTCAATTTCATTGAACAACGAGAATCTAATGATCTTTAGCATTTCTTACAAGTATTTTCAGCTTCATCACTCATTAATGTGTGCTTCTCTTGATTTCCTTCTAACAAGGCTGGACATTTTGTTGTAATCACTCATTCTAACTTAATGATGTTGAAAATAGGTTGTGTACAAACAATAAGCACTCTATTCATGTTAACAAGCTCACCTACACTTCCTTGGAATTAGGAAACCATTCAATTTCATTAAACAACGAGAATCTAATGATCTTTAGCATTTCTTACAAGTATTTTCAGCTTCATCACTCATTAATGTGTGCTTCTCTTGATTTCCTTCTAACAAGGCTGGACTTTTTGTTGTAATCACTCATTCTAACTTAATGATGTTCAAAATAGGTTGTGTACAAACAATAAGCACTCTATTCATGTTAACAAGCTCACCTACACTTCCTTGGAATTAGGAAAGCATTCAATTTCATTAACAACGAGAATCTAATGATCTTAGCATTTCTTACAGTATTTCAGCTTCATCACTCATTAATGTGTGCTTCTCTTGATTTCCTTCTAACAAGGCTGGACTTTGTTGTAATCACTAATTCCAAATTAATGATGTTGAAAATTAGGTTGTGTACAAACAATAAGCACTCTATTCATGTTAACAAGCACATCTACACTTCCTTGGAATTAGGAACCATTCAATTCATTAAACAAGGAGAATCTAATGATCTTTAGCATTTCTTACAAGTATTTTCAGCTTCATCACTCATTAATGTGTGCTTCTCTTGATTTCCTTCTAACAAGGCTGGACTTTTGTTGTAATCACTCATTCTAGCTTAATGATGTTGAAAATAGGTTGTGTACAAACAATAAGCACTCTATTCATGTTAACAAGCTCACCTACACTTCCTTGGAATTAGGAAACCATTCAATTTCATTAAACAACGAGAATCTAATGATCTTTAGCATTTCTTACAAGTATTTTCAGCTTCATCACTCATTAATGTGTGCTTCTCTTGATTTCCTTCTAACAAGGCTGGACTTTTTGTTGTAATCACTCATTCCAACTTAATGATGTTGAAAATAGGTTGTGTACAAACAATAAGCACTCTATTCATGTTAACAAGCACATCTACACTTCCTTGGAATTAGGAAACCATTCAATTTCATTAAACAACGAGAATCTAATGATCTTTAGCATTTCTTACAAGTATTTTCAGCTTCATCACTCATTAATGTGTGCTTCTCTTGATTTCCTTCTAACAAGGCTGGACTTTTTGTTGTAATCACTCATTCTAACTTAATGATGTTGAAAATAGCTTGTGTACAAACAATAAGCACTCTATTCATGTTAACAAGCACATCTACACTTCCTTGGAATTAGGAAACCATTCAATTTCATTAAACAAGGAGAATCTAATGATCTTTAGCATTTCTTACAAGTATTTTCAGCTTCATCACTCATTAATGTGTGCTTCTCTTGATTTCCTTCTAACAAGGCTGGACTTTTTGTTGTAATCACTCATTCTAACTTAATGATGTTGAAAATAGGTTGTGTACAAACAATAAGCACTCTATTCATGTTAACAAGCTCACCTACACTTCCTTGGAATTAGGAAACCATTCAATTTCATTAAACAACGAGAATCTAATGATCTTTAGCATTTCTTACAAGTATTTTCAGCTTCATCACTCATTAATGTGTGCTTCTCTTGATTTCCTTCTAACAAGGCTGGACTTTTTGTTGTAATCACTAATTCCAACTTAATGATGTTGAAAAGAGCTTGTGTACAAACAATAAGCACGCTATTCATGTTAACAAGCACATCTACTCTTCCTTGGAATTAGGAAACCATTCAATTTCATTAAACAAGGAGAATCTAATGATCTTTAGCATTTCTTACAAGTATTTTCAGCTTCATCACTCATTAATGTGTGCTTCTCTTGATTTCCTTCTAACAGGGCTGGACTTTTGTTGTAATCACTCATTCTAACTTAATGATGTTCAAAATAGGTTGTGTACAAACAATAAGCACTCTATTCATGTTAACAAGCTCACCTACACTTCCTTGGAATTAGGAAACCATTCAATTTCATTAAACAAGGAGAATCTAATGATCTTTAGCATTTCTTACAAGTATTTTCAGCTTCATCACTCATTAATGTGTGCTTCTCTTGATTTCCTTCTAACAACGCTGGACTTTTTGTTGTAATCACTAATTCCAACTTAATGATGTTGAAAAGAGGTTGTGTACAAACAATAAGCACTCTATTCATGTTAACAAGCACATCTACACTTCCTTAGAATTAGGAAACCATTCAATTTCATTAAACAAGGAGAATCTAATGATCTTTAGCATTTCTTACAAGTATTTTCAGCTTCATCACTCATTAATGTGTGCTTCTCTTGATTTCCTTCTAACAAGGCTGGACTTTTGTTGTAATCACTCATTCTAACTTAATGATGTTCAAAATAGGTTGTGTACAAACAATAAGCACTCTATTCATGTTAACAAGCTCACCTACACTTCCTTGGAATTAGGAAAACCATTCAATTTCATTAAACAAGGAGAATCTAATGATCTTTAGCATTTCTTACAAGTATTTTCAGCTTCATCACTCATTAATGTGTGCTTCTCTTGATTTCCTTCTAACAAGGCTGGACTTTTTGTTGTAATCACTAATTCCAACTTAATGATGTTGAAAATAGGTTGTGTACAAACAATAAGCACTCTATTCATGTTAACAAGCACATCTACACTTCCTTGGAATTAGGAAACCATTCAATTTCATTAAACAAGGAGAATCTAATGATCTTTAGCATTTCTTACAAGTATTTTCAGCTTCATCACTCATTAATGTGTGCTTCTCTTGATTTCCTTCTAACAAGGCTGGACTTTTGTTGTAATCACTCATTCTAACTTAATGATGTTCAAAATAGGTTGTGTACAAACAATAAGCACTCTATTCATGTTAACAAGCTCACCTACACTTCCTTGGAATTAGGAAACCATTCAATTTCATTAAACAAGGAGAATCTAATGATCTTTAGCATTTCTTACAAGTATTTTCAGCTTCATCACTCATTAATGTGTGCTTCTCTTGATTTCCTTCTAACAAGGCTGGACTTTTTGTTGTAATCACTCATTCTAACTTAATGATGTTCAAAATAGGTTGTGTACAAACAATAAGCACTCTATTCATGTTAACAAGCTCACCTACACTTCCTTGGAATTAGGAAACCATTCAATTTCATTAAACAAGGAGAATCTAATGATCTTTAGCATTTCTTACAAGTATTTTCAGCTTCATCACTCATTAATGTGTGCTTCTCTTGATTTCCTTCTAACAAGGCTGGACTTTTTGTTGTAATCACTCATTCTAACTTAATGATGTTGAAAATAGATTGTGTACAAACAATAAGCACTCTATTCATGTTAACAAGCTCACCTACACTTCCTTGGAATTAGGAAACCATTCAATTTCATTAAACAAGGAGAATCTAATGATCTTTAGCATTTCTTACAAGTATTTTCAGCTTCATCACTCATTAATGTGTGCTTCTCTTGATTTCCTTCTAACAAGGCTGGACTTTTGTTGTAATCACTCATTCTAACTTAATGATGTTCAAAATAGGTTGTGTACAAACAATAAGCACTCTATTCATGTTAACAAGCTCACCTACACTTCCTTGGAATTAGGAAACCATTCAATTTCATTAAACAAGGAGAATCTAATGATCTTTAGCATTTCTTACAAGTATTTTCAGCTTCATCACTCATTAATGTGTGCTTCTCTTGATTTCCTTCTAACAAGGCTGGACTTTTTGTTGTAATCACTAATTCCAACTTAATGATGTTGAAAAGAGCTTGTGTACAAACAATAAGCACGCTATTCATGTTAACAAGCACATCTACTCTTCCTTAGAATTAGGAAACCATTCAATTTCATTAAACAAGGAGAATCTAATGATCTTTAGCATTTCTTACAAGTATTTTCAGCTTCATCACTCATTAATGTGTGCTTCTCTTGATTTCCTTCTAACAAGGCTGGACTTTTGTTGTAATCACTAATTCCAACTTAATGATGTTGAAAAGAGCTTGTGTACAAACAATAAGCACGCTATTCATGTTAACAAGCACATCTACTCTTCCTTAGAATTAGGAAACCATTCAATTTCATTAAACAAGGAGAATCTAATGATCTTTAGCATTTCTTACAAGTATTTTCAGCTTCATCACTCATTAATGTGTGCTTCTCTTGATTTCCTTCTAACAAGGCTGGACTTTTTGTTGTAATCACTCATTCTAACTTAATGATGTTGAAAATAGGTTGTGTACAAACAATAAGCACTCTATTCATGTTAACAAGCTCATCTACACTTCCTTGGAATTAGGAAACCATTCAATTTCATTAAACAAGGAGAATCTAATGATCTTTAGCATTTCTTACAAGTATTTTCAGCTTCATCACTCATTAATGTGTGCTTCTCTTGATTTCCTTCTAACAAGGCTGGACTTTTTGTTGTAATCACTCATTCTAACTTAATGATGTTGAAAATAGGCTTGTGTACAAACAATAAGCACTCTATTCATGTTAACAAGCACATCTACACTTCCTTGGAATTAGGAAACCATTCAATTTCATTAAACAAGGAGAATCTAATGATCTTTAGCATTTCTTACAAGTATTTTCAGCTTCATCACTCATTAATGTGTGCTTCTCTTGATTTCCTTCTAACAAGGCTGGACTTTTTGTTGTAATCACTCATTCTAACTTAATGATGTTCAAAATAGGTTGTGTACAAACAATAAGCACTCTATTCATGTTAACAAGCTCACCTACACTTCCTTGGAATTAGGAAACCATTCAATTTCATTAAACAAGGAGAATCTAATGATCTTTAGCATTTCTTACAAGTATTTTCAGCTTCATCACTCATTAATGTGTGCTTCTCTTGATTTCCTTCTAACAAGGCTGGACTTTTTGTTGTAATCACTAATTCCAACTTAATGATGTTGAAAATAGGCTTGTGTACAAACAATAAGCACGCTATTCATGTTAACAAGCACATCTACACTTCCTTAGAATTAGGAAACCATTCAATTTCATTAAACAAGGAGAATCTAATGATCTTTAGCATTTCTTACAAGTATTTTCAGCTTCATCACTCATTAATGTGTGCTTCTCTTGATTTCCTTCTAACAAGGCTGGACTTTTTGTTGTAATCACTAATTCCAACTTAATGATGTTGAAAAGAGCTTGTGTACAAACAATAAGCACGCTATTCATGTTAACAAGCACATCTACACTTCCTTGGAATTAGGAAACCATTCAATTTCATTAAACAAGGAGAATCTAATGATCTTTAGCATTTCTTACAAGTATTTTCAGCTTCATCACTCATTAATGTGTGCTTCTCTTGATTTCCTTCTAACAACGCTGGACTTTTTGTTGTAATCACTAATTCCAACTTAATGATGTTGAAAAGAGCTTGTGTACAAACAATAAGCACGCTATTCATGTTAACAAGCACATCTACACTTCCTTAGAATTAGGAAACCATTCAATTTCATTAAACAAGGAGAATCTAATGATCTTTAGCATTTCTTACAAGTATTTTCAGCTTCATCACTCATTAATGTGTGCTTCTCTTGATTTCCTTCTAACAAGGCTGGACTTTTTGTTGTAATCACTCATTCCAACTTAATGATGTTCAAAATAGGTTGTGTACAAACAATAAGCACTCTATTCATGTTAACAAGCTCACCTACACTTCCTTGGAATTAGGAAACCATTCAATTTCATTAAACAAGGAGAATCTAATGATCTTTAGCATTTCTTACAAGTATTTTCAGCTTCATCACTCATTAATGTGTGCTTCTCTTGATTTCCTTCTAACAACGCTGGACTTTTTGTTGTAATCACTAATTCCAACTTAATGATGTTGAAAAGAGCTTGTGTACAAACAATAAGCACGCTATTCATGTTAACAAGCACATCTACTCTTCCTTAGAATTAGGAAACCATTCAATTTCATTAAACAAGGAGAATCTAATGATCTTTAGCATTTCTTACAAGTATTTTCAGCTTCATCACTCATTAATGTGTGCTTCTCTTGATTTCCTTCTAACAAGGCTGGACTTTTTGTTGTAATCACTCATTCTAACTTAATGATGTTCAAAATAGGTTGTGTACAAACAATAAGCACTCTATTCATGTTAACAAGCTCACCTACACTTCCTTGGAATTAGGAAACCATTCAATTTCATTAAACAAGGAGAATCTAATGATCTTTAGCATTTCTTACAAGTATTTTCAGCTTCATCACTCATTAATGTGTGCTTCTCTTGATTTCCTTCTAACAAGGCTGGACTTTTTGTTGTAATCACTAATTCCAACTTAATGATGTTGAAAAGAGCTTGTGTACAAACAATAAGCACGCTATTCATGTTAACAAGCACATCTACTCTTCCTTAGAATTAGGAAACCATTCAATTTCATTAAACAAGGAGAATCTAATGATCTTTAGCATTTCTTACAAGTATTTTCAGCTTCATCACTCATTAATGTGTGCTTCTCTTGATTTCCTTCTAACAAGGCTGGACTTTTGTTGTAATCACTCATTCTAACTTAATGATGTTCAAAATAGGTTGTGTACAAACAATAAGCACTCTATTCATGTTAACAAGCTCACCTACACTTCCTTGGAATTAGGAAACCATTCAATTTCATTAAACAAGGAGAATCTAATGATCTTTAGCATTTCTTACAAGTATTTTCAGCTTCATCACTCATTAATGTGTGCTTCTCTTGATTTCCTTCTAACAAGGCTGGACTTTTTGTTGTAATCACTCATTCTAACTTAATGATGTTGAAAAGAGCTTGTGTACAAACAATAAGCACTCTATTCATGTTAACAAGCACATCTACACTTCCTTGGAATTAGGAAACCATTCAATTTCATTAAACAAGGAGAATCTAATGATCTTTAGCATTTCTTACAAGTATTTTCAGCTTCATCACTCATTAATGTGTGCTTCTCTTGATTTCCTTCTAACAACGCTGGACTTTTTGTTGTAATCACTAATTCCAACTTAATGATGTTGAAAATAGCTTGTGTACAAACAATAAGCACTCTATTCATGTTAACAAGCTACATCTACACTTCCTTGGAATTAGGAAACCATTCAATTTCATTAAACAAGGAGAATCTAATGATCTTTAGCATTTCTTACAAGTATTTTCAGCTTCATCACTCATTAATGTGTGCTTCTCTTGATTTCCTTCTAACAAGGCTGGACTTTTTGTTGTAATCACTCATTCTAACTTAATGATGTTCAAAATAGGTTGTGTACAAACAATAAGCACTCTATTCATGTTAACAAGCTCACCTACACTTCCTTGGAATTAGGAAACCATTCAATTTCATTAAACAAGGAGAATCTAATGATCTTTAGCATTTCTTACAAGTATTTTCAGCTTCATCACTCATTAATGTGTGCTTCTCTTGATTTCCTTCTAACAACGCTGGACTTTTTGTTGTAATCACTAATTCCAACTTAATGATGTTGAAAAGAGCTTGTGTACAAACAATAAGCACGCTATTCATGTTAACAAGCACATCTACTCTTCCTTAGAATTAGGAAACCATTCAATTTCATTAAACAAGGAGAATCTAATGATCTTTAGCATTTCTTACAAGTATTTTCAGCTTCATCACTCATTAATGTGTGCTTCTCTTGATTTCCTTCTAACAACGCTGGACTTTTTGTTGTAATCACTAATTCCAACTTAATGATGTTGAAAAGAGCTTGTGTACAAACAATAAGCACGCTATTCATGTTAACAAGCACATCTACTCTTCCTTAGAATTAGGAAACCATTCAATTTCATTAAACAAGGAGAATCTAATGATCTTTAGCATTTCTTACAAGTATTTTCAGCTTCATCACTCATTAATGTGTGCTTCTCTTGATTTCCTTCTAACAAGGCTGGACTTTTTGTTGTAATCACTCATTCTAACTTAATGATGTTCAAAATAGGTTGTGTACAAACAATAAGCACTCTATTCATGTTAACAAGCTCACCTACACTTCCTTGGAATTAGGAAACCATTCAATTTCATTAAACAAGGAGAATCTAATGATCTTTAGCATTTCTTACAAGTATTTTCAGCTTCATCACTCATTAATGTGTGCTTCTCTTGATTTCCTTCTAACAACGCTGGACTTTTTGTTGTAATCACTAATTCCAACTTAATGATGTTGAAAAGAGCTTGTGTACAAACAATAAGCACGCTATTCATGTTAACAAGCACATCTACTCTTCCTTAGAATTAGGAAACCATTCAATTTCATTAAACAAGGAGAATCTAATGATCTTTAGCATTTCTTACAAGTATTTTCAGCTTCATCACTCATTAATGTGTGCTTCTCTTGATTTCCTTCTAACAAGGCTGGACTTTTTGATGTAATCACTCATTCTAGCTTAATGATGTTCAAAATAGGTTGTGTACAAACAATAAGCACTCTATTCATGTTAACAAGCTCACCTACACTTCCTTGGAATTAGGAAACCATTCAATTTCATTAAACAAGGAGAATCTAATGATCTTTAGCATTTCTTACAAGTATTTTCAGCTTCATCACTCATTAATGTGTGCTTCTCTTGATTTCCTTCTAACAACGCTGGACTTTTTGTTGTAATCACTAATTCCAACTTAATGATGTTGAAAAGAGCTTGTGTACAAACAATAAGCACGCTATTCATGTTAACAAGCACATCTACTCTTCCTTAGAATTAGGAAACCATTCAATTTCATTAAACAAGGAGAATCTAATGATCTTTAGCATTTCTTACAAGTATTTTCAGCTTCATCACTCATTAATGTGTGCTTCTCTTGATTTCCTTCTAACAACGCTGGACTTTTTGTTGTAATCACTAATTCCAACTTAATGATGTTGAAAAGAGCTTGTGTACAAACAATAAGCACGCTATTCATGTTAACAAGCACATCTACTCTTCCTTAGAATTAGGAAACCATTCAATTTCATTAAACAAGGAGAATCTAATGATCTTTAGCATTTCTTACAAGTATTTTCAGCTTCATCACTCATTAATGTGTGCTTCTCTTGATTTCCTTCTAACAACGCTGGACTTTTGTTGTAATCACTAATTCCAACTTAATGATGTTGAAAAGAGCTTGTGTACAAACAATAAGCACGCTATTCATGTTAACAAGCACATCTACTCTTCCTTAGAATTAGGAAACCATTCAATTTCATTAAACAAGGAGAATCTAATGATCTTTAGCATTTCTTACAAGTATTTTCAGCTTCATCACTCATTAATGTGTGCTTCTCTTGATTTCCTTCTAACAACGCTGGACTTTTTGTTGTAATCACTCATTCTAACTTAATGATGTTCAAAATAGGTTGTGTACAAACAATAAGCACTCTATTCATGTTAACAAGCTCACCTACACTTCCTTGGAATTAGGAAACCATTCAATTTCATTAAACAAGGAGAATCTAATGATCTTTAGCATTTCTTACAAGTATTTTCAGCTTCATCACTCATTAATGTGTGCTTCTCTTGATTTCCTTCTAACAACGCTGGACTTTTTGTTGTAATCACTAATTCCAACTTAATGATGTTGAAAAGAGCTTGTGTACAAACAATAAGCACGCTATTCATGTTAACAAGCACATCTACTCTTCCTTAGAATTAGGAAACCATTCAATTTCATTAAACAAGGAGAATCTAATGATCTTTAGCATTTCTTACAAATATTTTCAGCTTCATCACTCATTAATGTGTGCTTCTCTTGATTTCCTTCTAACAACGCTGGACTTTTTGTTGTAATCACTAATTCCAACTTAATGATGTTGAAAAGAGCTTGTGTACAAACAATAAGCACGCTATTCATGTTAACAAGCACATCTACTCTTCCTTAGAATTAGGAAACCATTCAATTTCATTAAACAAGGAGAATCTAATGATCTTTAGCATTTCTTACAAGTATTTTCAGCTTCATCACTCATTAATGTGTGCTTCTCTTGATTTCCTTCTAACAAGGCTGGACTTTTTGATGTAATCACTCATTCTAGCTTAATGATGTTCAAAATAGGTTGTGTACAAACAATAAGCACTCTATTCATGTTAACAAGCTCACCTACACTTCCTTGGAATTAGGAAACCATTCAATTTCATTAAACAAGGAGAATCTAATGATCTTTAGCATTTCTTACAAATATTTTCAGCTTCATCACTCATTAATGTGTGCTTCTCTTGATTTCCTTCTAACAACGCTGGACTTTTTGTTGTAATCACTAATTCCAACTTAATGATGTTGAAAAGAGCTTGTGTACAAACAATAAGCACGCTATTCATGTTAACAAGCACATCTACTCTTCCTTGAATTAGGAAACCATTCAATTTCATTAAACAAGGAGAATCTAATGATCTTTAGCATTTCTTACAAGTATTTTCAGCTTCATCACTCATTAATGTGTGCTTCTCTTGATTTCCTTCTAACAAGGCTGGACTTTTTGTTGTAATCACTCATTCTAACTTAATGATGTTCAAAATAGGTTGTGTACAAACAATAAGCACCCTATTCATGTTAACAAGCTCACCTACACTTCCTTGGAATTAGGAAACCATTCAATTTCATTAAACAAGGAGAATCTAATGATCTTTAGCATTTCTTACAAGTATTTTCAGCTTCATCACTCATTAATGTGTGCTTCTCTTGATTTCCTTCTAACAACGCTGGACTTTTTGTTGTAATCACTAATTCCAACTTAATGATGTTGAAAAGAGCTTGTGTACAAACAATAAGCACGCTATTCATGTTAACAAGCACATCTACTCTTCCTTAGAATTAGGAAACCATTCAATTTCATTAAACAAGGAGAATCTAATGATCTTTAGCATTTCTTACAAATATTTTCAGCTTCATCACTCATTAATGTGTGCTTCTCTTGATTTCCTTCTAACAACGCTGGACTTTTTGTTGTAATCACTAATTCCAACTTAATGATGTTGAAAAGAGCTTGTGTACAAACAATAAGCACGCTATTCATGTTAACAAGCACATCTACTCTTCCTTAGAATTAGGAAAGCATTCAATTTCATTAAACAAGGAGAATCTAATGATCTTTAGCATTTCTTACAAGTATTTTCAGCTTCATCACTCATTAATGTGTGCTTCTCTTGATTTCCTTCTAACAAGGCTGGACTTTTTGATGTAATCACTCATTCTAAGCTTAATGATGTTCAAAATAGGTTGTGTACAAACAATAAGCACTCTATTCATGTTAACAAGCTCACCTACACTTCCTTGGAATTAGGAAACCATTCAATTTCATTAAACAAGGAGAATCTAATGATCTTTAGCATTTCTTACAAATATTTTCAGCTTCATCACTCATTAATGTGTGCTTCTCTTGATTTCCTTCTAACAACGCTGGACTTTTGTTGTAATCACTAATTCCAACTTAATGATGTTGAAAAGAGCTTGTGTACAAACAATAAGCACGCTATTCATGTTAACAAGCACATCTACTCTTCCTTAGAATTAGGAAACCATTCAATTTCATTAAACAAGGAGAATCTAATGATCTTTAGCATTTCTTACAAATATTTTCAGCTTCATCACTCATTAATGTGTGCTTCTCTTGATTTCCTTCTAACAAGGCTGGACTTTTTGTTGTAATCACTCATTCTAACTTAATGATGTTCAAAATAGGTTGTGTACAAACAATAAGCACTCTATTCATGTTAACAAGCTCACCTACACTTCCTTGGAATTAGGAAAGCATTCAATTTCATTAAACAAGGAGAATCTAATGATCTTTAGCATTTCTTACAAGTATTTTCAGCTTCATCACTCATTAATGTGTGCTTCTCTTGATTTCCTTCTAACAAGGCTGGACTTTTGTTGTAATCACTCATTCTAACTTAATGATGTTCAAAATAGGTTGTGTACAAACAATAAGCACTCTATTCATGTTAACAAGCTCACCTACACTTCCTTGGAATTAGGAAACCATTCAATTTCATTAAACAAGGAGAATCTAATGATCTTTAGCATTTCTTACAAGTATTTTCAGCTTCATCACTCATTAATGTGTGCTTCTCTTGATTTCCTTCTAACAAGGCTGGACTTTTTGTTGTAATCACTCATTCTAACTTAATGATGTTCAAAATAGGTTGTGTACAAACAATAAGCACTCTATTCATGTTAACAAGCTCACCTACACTTCCTTGGAATTAGGAAACCATTCAATTTCATTAAACAAGGAGAATCTAATGATCTTTAGCATTTCTTACAAGTATTTTCAGCTTCATCACTCATTAATGTGTGCTTCTCTTGATTTCCTTCTAACAAGGCTGGACTTTTTGTTGTAATCACTCATTCTAACTTAATGATGTTCAAAATAGGTTGTGTACAAACAATAAGCACTCTATTCATGTTAACAAGCTCACCTACACTTCCTTGGAATTAGGAAACCATTCAATTTCATTAAACAAGGAGAATCTAATGATCTTTAGCATTTCTTACAAGTATTTTCAGCTTCATCACTCATTAATGTGTGCTTCTCTTGATTTCCTTCTAACAACGCTGGACTTTTTGTTGTAATCACTAATTCCAACTTAATGATGTTGAAAAGAGCTTGTGTACAAACAATAAGCACGCTATTCATGTTAACAAGCACATCTACTCTTCCTTGAATTAGGAAACCATTCAATTTCATTAAACAAGGAGAATCTAATGATCTTTAGCATTTCTTACAAGTATTTTCAGCTTCATCACTCATTAATGTGTGCTTCTCTTGATTTCCTTCTAACAACGGCTGGACTTTTTGTTGTAATCACTCATTCCAACTTAATGATGTTGAAAAGAGCTTGTGTACAAACAATAAGCACGCTATTCATGTTAACAAGCACATCTACTCTTCCTTAGAATTAGGAAACCATTCAATTTCATTAAACAAGGAGAATCTAATGATCTTTAGCATTTCTTACAAGTATTTTCAGCTTCATCACTCATTAATGTGTGCTTCTCTTGATTTCCTTCTAACAACGCTGGACTTTTTGTTGTAATCACTAATTCCAACTTAATGATGTTGAAAAGAGCTTGTGTACAAACAATAAGCACGCTATTCATGTTAACAAGCACATCTACTCTTCCTTAGAATTAGGAAACCATTCAATTTCATTAAACAAGGAGAATCTAATGATCTTTAGCATTTCTTACAAGTATTTTCAGCTTCATCACTCATTAATGTGTGCTTCTCTTGATTTCCTTCTAACAACGCTGGACTTTTTGTTGTAATCACTAATTCCAACTTAATGATGTTGAAAAGAGCTTGTGTACAAACAATAAGCACGCTATTCATGTTAACAAGCACATCTACTCTTCCTTAGAATTAGGAAACCATTCAATTTCATTAAACAAGGAGAATCTAATGATCTTTAGCATTTCTTACAAGTATTTTCAGCTTCATCACTCATTAATGTGTGCTTCTCTTGATTTCCTTCTAACAAGGCTGGACTTTTTGTTGTAATCACTCATTCTAACTTAATGATGTTCAAAATAGGTTGTGTACAAACAATAAGCACTCTATTCATGTTAACAAGCTCACCTACACTTCCTTGGAATTAGGAAACCATTCAATTTCATTAAACAAGGAGAATCTAATGATCTTTAGCATTTCTTACAAGTATTTTCAGCTTCATCACTCATTAATGTGTGCTTCTCTTGATTTCCTTCTAACAACGCTGGACTTTTTGTTGTAATCACTAATTCCAACTTAATGATGTTGAAAAGAGCTTGTGTACAAACAATAAGCACGCTATTCATGTTAACAAGCACATCTACTCTTCCTTAGAATTAGGAAACCATTCAATTTCATTAAACAAGGAGAATCTAATGATCTTTAGCATTTCTTACAAGTATTTTCAGCTTCATCACTCATTAATGTGTGCTTCTCTTGATTTCCTTCTAACAAGGCTGGACTTTTTGATGTAATCACTCATTCTAGCTTAATGATGTTCAAAATAGGTTGTGTACAAACAATAAGCACTCTATTCATGTTAACAAGCTCACCTACACTTCCTTGGAATTAGGAAACCATTCAATTTCATTAAACAAGGAGAATCTAATGATCTTTAGCATTTCTTACAAATATTTTCAGCTTCATCACTCATTAATGTGTGCTTCTCTTGATTTCCTTCTAACAACGGCTGGACTTTTGTTGTAATCACTAATTCCAACTTAATGATGTTGAAAAGAGCTTGTGTACAAACAATAAGCACGCTATTCATGTTAACAAGCACATCTACTCTTCCTTAGAATTAGGAAACCATTCAATTTCATTAAACAAGGAGAATCTAATGATCTTTAGCATTTCTTACAAGTATTTTCAGCTTCATCACTCATTAATGTGTGCTTCTCTTGATTTCCTTCTAACAAGGCTGGACTTTTTGTTGTAATCACTAATTCCAACTTAATGATGTTGAAAAGAGCTTGTGTACAAACAATAAGCACGCTATTCATGTTAACAAGCACATCTACACTTCCTTAGAATTAGGAAACCATTCAATTTCATTAAACAAGGAGAATCTAATGATCTTTAGCATTTCTTACAAGTATTTTCAGCTTCATCACTCATTAATGTGTGCTTCTCTTGATTTCCTTCTAACAAGGCTGGACTTTTTGTTGTAATCACTAATTCCAACTTAATGATGTTGAAAAGAGCTTGTGTACAAACAATAAGCACGCTATTCATGTTAACAAGCACATCTACTCTTCCTTAGAATTAGGAAACCATTCAATTTCATTAAACAAGGAGAATCTAATGATCTTTAGCATTTCTTACAAGTATTTTCAGCTTCATCACTCATTAATGTGTGCTTCTCTTGATTTCCTTCTAACAAGGCTGGACTTTTTGATGTAATCACTCATTCTAGCTTAATGATGTTCAAAATAGGTTGTGTACAAACAATAAGCACTCTATTCATGTTAACAAGCTCACCTACACTTCCTTGGAATTAGGAAACCATTCAATTTCATTAAACAAGGAGAATCTAATGATCTTTAGCATTTCTTACAAGTATTTTCAGCTTCATCACTCATTAATGTGTGCTTCTCTTGATTTCCTTCTAACAAGGCTGGACTTTTTGTTGTAATCACTAATTCCAACTTAATGATGTTGAAAAGAGCTTGTGTACAAACAATAAGCACGCTATTCATGTTAACAAGCACATCTACTCTTCCTTAGAATTAGGAAACCATTCAATTTCATTAAACAAGGAGAATCTAATGATCTTTAGCATTTCTTACAAGTATTTTCAGCTTCATCACTCATTAATGTGTGCTTCTCTTGATTTCCTTCTAACAAGGCTGGACTTTTTGTTGTAATCACTCATTCCAACTTAATGATGTTCAAAATAGGTTGTGTACAAACAATAAGCACTCTATTCATGTTAACAAGCTCACCTACACTTCCTTGGAATTAGGAAACCATTCAATTTCATTAAACAAGGAGAATCTAATGATCTTTAGCATTTCTTACAAGTATTTTCAGCTTCATCACTCATTAATGTGTGCTTCTCTTGATTTCCTTCTAACAAGGCTGGACTTTTTGTTGTAATCACTCATTCTAACTTAATGATGTTGAAAAAGGCTTGTGTACAAACAATAAGCACTCTATTCATGTTAACAAGCTCACCTACACTTCCTTGGAATTAGGAAACCATTCAATTTCATTAAACAAGGAGAATCTAATGATCTTTAGCATTTCTTACAAGTATTTTCAGCTTCATCACTCATTAATGTGTGCTTCTCTTGATTTCCTTCTAACAAGGCTGGACTTTTTGTTGTAATCACTCATTCTAACTTAATGATGTTCAAAATAGGTTGTGTACAAACAATAAGCACTCTATTCATGTTAACAAGCTCACCTACACTTCCTTGGAATTAGGAAACCATTCAATTTCATTAAACAAGGAGAATCTAATGATCTTTAGCATTTCTTACAAGTATTTTCAGCTTCATCACTCATTAATGTGTGCTTCTCTTGATTTCCTTCTAACAACGCTGGACTTTTTGTTGTAATCACTAATTCCAACTTAATGATGTTGAAAAGAGCTTGTGTACAAACAATAAGCACGCTATTCATGTTAACAAGCACATCTACTCTTCCTTGGAATTAGGAAACCATTCAATTTCATTAAACAAGGAGAATCTAATGATCTTTAGCATTTCTTACAAGTATTTTCAGCTTCATCACTCATTAATGTGTGCTTCTCTTGATTTCCTTCTAACAACGCTGGACTTTTTGTTGTAATCACTAATTCCAACTTAATGATGTTGAAAAGAGCTTGTGTACAAACAATAAGCACGCTATTCATGTTAACAAGCACATCTACTCTTCCTTAGAATTAGGAAACCATTCAATTTCATTAAACAAGGAGAATCTAATGATCTTTAGCATTTCTTACAAATATTTTCAGCTTCATCACTCATTAATGTGTGCTTCTCTTGATTTCCTTCTAACAACGCTGGACTTTTTGTTGTAATCACTAATTCCAACTTAATGATGTTGAAAAGAGCTTGTGTACAAACAATAAGCACGCTATTCATGTTAACAAGCACATCTACTCTTCCTTAGAATTAGGAAACCATTCAATTTCATTAAACAAGGAGAATCTAATGATCTTTAGCATTTCTTACAAGTATTTTCAGCTTCATCACTCATTAATGTGTGCTTCTCTTGATTTCCTTCTAACAAGGCTGGACTTTTTGTTGTAATCACTCATTCTAACTTAATGATGTTCAAAATAGGTTGTGTACAAACAATAAGCACTCTATTCATGTTAACAAGCTCACCTACACTTCCTTGGAATTAGGAAACCATTCAATTTCATTAAACAAGGAGAATCTAATGATCTTTAGCATTTCTTACAAGTATTTTCAGCTTCATCACTCATTAATGTGTGCTTCTCTTGATTTCCTTCTAACAACGCTGGACTTTTTGTTGTAATCACTAATTCCAACTTAATGATGTTGAAAAGAGCTTGTGTACAAACAATAAGCACGCTATTCATGTTAACAAGCACATCTACTCTTCCTTGGAATTAGGAAACCATTCAATTTCATTAAACAAGGAGAATCTAATGATCTTTAGCATTTCTTACAAGTATTTTCAGCTTCATCACTCATTAATGTGTGCTTCTCTTGATTTCCTTCTAACAAGGCTGGACTTTTTGTTGTAATCACTCATTCTAACTTAATGATGTTGAAAATAGGTTGTGTACAAACAATAAGCACTCTATTCATGTTAACAAGCTCACCTACACTTCCTTGGAATTAGGAAACCATTCAATTTCATTAAACAAGGAGAATCTAATGATCTTTAGCATTTCTTACAAGTATTTTCAGCTTCATCACTCATTAATGTGTGCTTCTCTTGATTTCCTTCTAACAAGGCTGGACTTTTTGTTGTAATCACTAATTCCAACTTAATGATGTTGAAAAGAGCTTGTGTACAAACAATAAGCACGCTATTCATGTTAACAAGCACATCTACTCTTCCTTAGAATTAGGAAACCATTCAATTTCATTAAACAAGGAGAATCTAATGATCTTTAGCATTTCTTACAAGTATTTTCAGCTTCATCACTCATTAATGTGTGCTTCTCTTGATTTCCTTCTAACAAGGCTGGACTTTTTGTGTAATCACTCATTCTAGCTTAATGATGTTCAAAATAGGTTGTGTACAAACAATAAGCACTCTATTCATGTTAACAAGCTCACCTACACTTCCTTGGAATTAGGAAACCATTCAATTTCATTAAACAAGGAGAATCTAATGATCTTTAGCATTTCTTACAAGTATTTTCAGCTTCATCACTCATTAATGTGTGCTTCTCTTGATTTCCTTCTAACAAGGCTGGACTTTTTGTTGTAATCACTAATTCCAACTTAATGATGTTGAAAAGAGCTTGTGTACAAACAATAAGCACTCTATTCATGTTAACAAGCACATCTACACTTCCTTGGAATTAGGAAACCATTCAATTTCATTAAACAAGGAGAATCTAATGATCTTTAGCATTTCTTACAAGTATTTTCAGCTTCATCACTCATTAATGTGTGCTTCTCTTGATTTCCTTCTAACAAGGCTGGACTTTTGTTGTAATCACTCATTCTAACTTAATGATGTTCAAAATAGGTTGTGTACAAACAATAAGCACTCTATTCATGTTAACAAGCTCACCTACACTTCCTTGGAATTAGGAAACCATTCAATTTCATTAAACAAGGAGAATCTAATGATCTTTAGCATTTCTTACAAGTATTTTCAGCTTCATCACTCATTAATGTGTGCTTCTCTTGATTTCCTTCTAACAAGGCTGGACTTTTTGTTGTAATCACTCATTCTAACTTAATGATGTTCAAAATAGGTTGTGTACAAACAATAAGCACTCTATTCATGTTAACAAGCTCACCTACACTTCCTTGGAATTAGGAAACCATTCAATTTCATTAAACAAGGAGAATCTAATGATCTTTAGCATTTCTTACAAGTATTTTCAGCTTCATCACTCATTAATGTGTGCTTCTCTTGATTTCCTTCTAACAAGGCTGGACTTTTTGTTGTAATCACTAATTCCAACTTAATGATGTTGAAAAGAGCTTGTGTACAAACAATAAGCACTCTATTCATGTTAACAAGCTCACCTACACTTCCTTGGAATTAGGAAACCATTCAATTTCATTAAACAAGGAGAATCTAATGATCTTTAGCATTTCTTACAAGTATTTTCAGCTTCATCACTCATTAATGTGTGCTTCTCTTGATTTCCTTCTAACAAGGCTGGACTTTTGTTGTAATCACTAATTCCAACTTAATGATGTTGAAAATAGCTTGTGTACAAACAATAAGCACGCTATTCATGTTAACAAGCACATCTACACTTCCTTGGAATTAGGAAACCATTCAATTTCATTAAACAAGGAGAATCTAATGATCTTTAGCATTTCTTACAAGTATTTTCAGCTTCATCACTCATTAATGTGTGCTTCTCTTGATTTCCTTCTAACAAGGCTGGACTTTTGTTGTAATCACTAATTCCAACTTAATGATGTTGAAAAGAGCTTGTGTACAAACAATAAGCACGCTATTCATGTTAACAAGCACATCTACACTTCCTTGAATTAGGAAACCATTCAATTTCATTAAACAAGGAGAATCTAATGATCTTTAGCATTTCTTACAAGTATTTTCAGCTTCATCACTCATTAATGTGTGCTTCTCTTGATTTCCTTCTAACAAGGCTGGACTTTTTGTTGTAATCACTCAATTCCAACTTAATGATGTTGAAAATAGGTTGTGTACAAACAATAAGCACTCTATTCATGTTAACAAGCACATCTACACTTCCTTGGAATTAGGAAACCATTCAATTTCATTAAACAAGGAGAATCTAATGATCTTTAGCATTTCTTACAAGTATTTTCAGCTTCATCACTCATTAATGTGTGCTTCTCTTGATTTCCTTCTAACAAGGCTGGACTTTTGTTGTAATCACTCATTCCAACTTAATGATGTTGAAAAGAGCTTGTGTACAAACAATAAGCACTCTATTCATGTTAACAAGCACATCTACACTTCCTTGGAATTAGGAAACCATTCAATTTCATTAAACAAGGAGAATCTAATGATCTTTAGCATTTCTTACAAGTATTTTCAGCTTCATCACTCATTAATGTGTGCTTCTCTTGATTTCCTTCTAACAACGCTGGACTTTTTGTTGTAATCACTAATTCCAACTTAATGATGTTGAAAAGAGCTTGTGTACAAACAATAAGCACTCTATTCATGTTAACAAGCACATCTACACTTCCTTGGAATTAGGAAACCATTCAATTTCATTAAACAAGGAGAATCTAATGATCTTTAGCATTTCTTACAAGTATTTTCAGCTTCATCACTCATTAATGTGTGCTTCTCTTGATTTCCTTCTAACAAGGCTGGACTTTTTGTTGTAATCACTAATTCCAACTTAATGATGTTGAAAAGAGCTTGTGTACAAACAATAAGCACGCTATTCATGTTAACAAGCACATCTACACTTCCTTAGAATTAGGAAACCATTCAATTTCATTAAACAAGGAGAATCTAATGATCTTTAGCATTTCTTACAAGTATTTTCAGCTTCATCACTCATTAATGTGTGCTTCTCTTGATTTCCTTCTAACAAGGCTGGACTTTTTGTTGTAATCACTAATTCCAACTTAATGATGTTGAAATAGGTTGTGTACAAACAATAAGCACTCTATTCATGTTAACAAGCACTCTACACTTCCTTGGAATTAGGAAACCATTCAATTTCATTAAACAACGAGAATCTAATGATCTTTAGCATTTCTTACAAGTATTTTCAGCTTCATCACTCATTAATGTGTGCTTCTCTTGATTTCCTTCTAACAAGGCTGGACTTTTTGTTGTAATCACTCATTCTAACTTAATGATGTTCAAAATAGGTTGTGTACAAACAATAAGCACTCTATTCATGTTAACAAGCACACTACACTTCCTTGGAATTAGGAAACCATTCAATTTCATTAAACAACGAGAATCTAATGATCTTTAGCATTTCTTACAAGTATTTTCAGCTTCATCACTCATTAATGTGTGCTTCTCTTGATTTCCTTCTAACAAGGCTAGGACTTTTTGTTGTAATCACTCAATTCCAACTTAATGATGTTCAAAATAGGTTGTGTACAAACAATAAAGCACTCTATTCATGTTAACAAGCTCACCTACACTTCCTTGGAATTAGGAAACCATTCAATTTCATTAAACAAGGAGAATCTAATGATCTTTAGCATTTCTTACAAGTATTTTCAGCTTCATCACTCATTAATGTGTGCTTCTCTTGATTTCCTTCTAACAAGGCTGGACTTTTGTTGTAATCACTCATTCTAACTTAATGATGTTCAAATAGGTTGTGTACAAACAATAAGCACTCTATTCATGTTAACAAGCTCACTCTACACTTCCTTGGAATTAGGAAACCATTCAATTTCATTAAACAAGGAGAATCTAATGATCTTTAGCATTTCTTACAAGTATTTTCAGCTTCATCACTCATTAATGTGTGCTTCTCTTGATTTCCTTCTAACAAGGCTGGACTTTTTGTGTAATCACTCATTCTAACTTAATGATGTTGCACAAATAGGTTGGGTACAAACAATAAGCACTCGATTCCATGTTAACAAGCTCACCCTACACTTCCTTGGGAATTGAGGGAAAGCATTCAATTTCATCTAACAAGGGAATAAGGATCTTTAGATTTCTTACAAGTAGTTTCAGCTCATCACTCATAAAGATGTGCTTCTCTTGATTCTCTTCTAACATGCTTGACTTTTTTCCTGGTAATCCCGCTACATTCCAAGTTTAAATGATGTTGAAAAGAGCTGTGTACCAAACAATAAGCACGCTATTCATGTTAAACAAGGCACATGCTACTCCTCCTTAGAATGAGGAAATCATTCAATTTCATTAACAAGGTTGAATCTAATGTTTTAGCATTTCTTACAGATATTTTCAGCTTCATTCACTCATTAATGGTGCTCTCTTGATTTTCCTTCTAACAAAGGCTAGACTTTTGATGTACATCACTCATTCAAGCGTAATGTGTTCAAATAGGTTGTGTACAAACAATAAGCACTGTATTCATGTTAACAAGCTCACCTTACACTTCCTTGGAATTAGGAAAACCATTCAATTTCATTAAACACAGAGAATCCAATGATCTTTAGCATTTCTTACAAATATTTTCAGCTTCATCACTCATAATGTGTGCTTCTCTTATTTCCTTTCTAACAAGCTGGACTTTTGTTGTAATCACTAATTCCAACTTAATGATTTGAAAAGAGTTGTGTACAAACAATAAGCACGCTATTCATGTTAACAAGCACATCTACTCTTCCTTAGAATTAGGAACCATTCAATTTCATTAAACAAGGAGAATCTAATGATCTTTAGCATTTCTTACAAGTATTTTCAGCTTCATCACTCATTAATGTGTGCTTCTCTTGATTTCCTTCTAACAAGGCTGGACTTTTTGTNGGGAAACCATTCAATTTCATTAACCAACGAGATCTAATGATGTTTAGCATTTCTTACAAGTATTTTCAGCTTCTTCACTCTTTAATGTCTGCTTCTCTGATTTCCTTCTAACAAGGCTGGACATTTTGTTGTAATCACTCTTTGAAACTTAATGATGTTGAAATAGCTTGTGTGGAAACAGTAAGCACTCTATTCATGTTAACAAGCTCACCTACACTTCCTTGGAATTAGGAAACCATTCATTTTCATCAACAACAAGAATCTAATGAGCTTTAGCATTTCTTCCGAGTATTTTCAGCATAATCACTCATTAATGTGTGCTTCTCTTGATTTCCTTCTAACAAGGCTGGACTTTTTGTTGTAATCACTCATTCAAACTTAATGATGTTCAAAATAGCTTGTGTACAAACAATAAGCACTCTATTCATGCTAACAAGCTCACCTACACTTCCTTGGAATTAGGAAACCATTCAATTTCATTAAACAACGAGAATCGAATGATCTTTAGCATTTCTTACAAGTATTTTCAGCTTCATCCCTCATTAATGTGTGCTTCTCTTGATTTCCTTCTAACAAGGCTGGACATTTTGCTGTAATCACTCATTGAAACTTTATCATGTTGAAAATAGCTTGTGTGGAAACAATAAGCACTCTATTCATGTTAACAAACTCACCTACACTTCCTTGGAATTAGGAAACCATTCATTTTCATTAAACAATGAGAATCTAATGAGCTTTAGCATTTCTTCTAAGTATTGTCAGCATAATCACTCATTAATGTGTGCTTCTCTTGATTTCCTTCTAACAAGGATGGACGTTTTGTTGTAATCACTAATACCAACTTAGTGATGTTGAAAAGAGCTTGTGTACAAACAATAAGCACTATATTCACGTTAACAAGCACATCTACACTTCCTCGGAATTAGGAAACCATTCAATTTCATTCAACAAGGAGAATCTAATGATCTTTAGCATTTCTTACAAGCATTTTCAGCTCCATCACTCATTAATGTGTGCTTCACTTCATTTCCTTCTAAGAAAGCTGGACTTTTTGTTGTAATCACTAATTCCAACTTCATGTTGTTGAAAAGAGCTTGTGTACAAAGAATAAGCACGCTATTCATGTTAACAAGCAGATCTACACTTCCTTGGAATTAGGAAACCATTCAATTTTATTGAACAATGAGAATCTAATGATCTTTAGCATTTCTTATAAGTATTTTCAGCTTCATCACTCATTCATGTGTGCTTTTCTTGATTTCCTTCTAACGAGGCAGGGCTTTTTGGTGTAATCAGTATTTCTATCTTAATGATGTTGAAAATAGATTGTGCACAAACAATCAGCACTCTATTCATGTTAACAGGCTCACCTACACTTCCTTGGAATTAGGAAACTATTGAATTTCATAAAACAACAAGTATCTAGTCATCATTAGCATTTCTTACCAGTATTTTTTAGCTTAATCACTCATTAATGTGTGCTTCTCTTGATTTCCTTCTAATAAGGATGGACTTTTCGTTGTAATCACTAATACCAACTTAATGATGTTGAAAAGAGCTTGTGTAAAACAAGAAGCACTCTATTCACGTTAACAAGCACATCTACACTTCCTTGGAATTACGAAACCATTCAATTTCACTCAACAATGAGAATCTAATGATCTTTAGCATTTCTTACAAGTATTTTCAGCTTCATCACTTATTAATGTGTGCTTCTCTTGATTTCCTTCTAACAAGGCTGAACATTTTGTTGTAATCACTCATTGAAACTTAATGATGTTGAAAATAGCTTGTGTGGGAACAATAAGCACTCTATTGATGTTAACAAGCTCACCTACACTTCCTTGGAATTAGGAAGCCATTCATTTTCATGAAACAACGAGAAGCTCATGATATTTAGCATTTCTTCCGAGTAGTATCAGCATAATCACTCATTAATGTGTGCTTCTCTTGATTTCCTTCTAACAAGGCTAGACTTTTTGTTGTAATCACTCAATCGAACTTAATGGTGTTGAAAATAGCTTGTGTACAAACAATAAGCACTCTATTCATGCTAACAAGCTCACCTACACTTCCTTGGAATTAGGAAACCATTCAATTTCTTTAAACAACGAGAATCTAATGATCTTTAGCATTTCTTACAAGTATTTTCAGCTTCATCACTCATTAATGTGTGCTTCTCTTGATTTCCTTCTAACGAGGCAGGGCTTTTTGTTGTAATCACTAATTTTAACTTAATGATGTTGAAAATAGGTTGTGTACAAACAATAAGCACTCTATACATGTTAACAAGCTCACCTACACTTCCTTGGAATTAGGAAACTATTGAATTTCATAAAACAACGAGTATCTAGTCATCATTAGCATTTCTTACCAGTATTTGTAGCTTAATCACTCATTAATGTGTGCTTCTCTTGATTTCCTTCAAACAAGGATGGACTTTTCGTTGTAATCACTAATACCAACTTAATGATGTTGAAAAGAGCTTGTGTACAAACAATAAGCACTCTATTCACGTTAACAAGCACATCTACACTTCCTTGTAATTAGGAATCCATTCAATTTCATTCAACAATGAGAATCTAATGATCTTTAGCATTTCTTACAAGTATTTTCAGCTTCATCACTCATTAATGTGTGCTTCTCTTGATTTCCTTCTAACAAGGCTGGACATTTTGTTGTAATCACTCATTGAAACTTAATGATGTTGAAAATAGCTTGTGTGGAGACAATAAGCACTCTATTGATGTTAACAAGGTCACCTACACTTCGTTGGAATTAGGAAACCATTCATTTTCATTCAACAACGAGAATCTAATGATCTTTAGCATTTCTTCCGAGTATTTTCAGCTTCATCAGTCATTAATGTGTGCTTTTCTTGATTTCCTTCTAAGAAGGCTGGACTTTTTGTTGTAATCACTCCTTCTCACTTAATGATGTTCAACAAGGCTGGACATTTTGTTGTAATCACTCATTGAAACTTTATGATGTTGAAAATAGCTTGTGTGGAAACAATAAGCACTCTATTGATGTTAACAAGCTCACCTACACTTCCTTGGAATTAGGAAACCATTCATTTTCATTAAATAACGAGAATCTAGTGATCTTTCGCATTTCTAAGAAGTATTTTCAGCTTCATCACTCATTAATGTGTGCATCTCTTGATTTCCTGCTAACGAGGCAGGGCTTTTTGTTGTAATCACTAATTCTATCTTAATGATGTTGAAAATAGGTTGTGTACAAACAATAAGCAAACTATTCATGTTAACAAGCTCACCTACACTTCCTTGGAATTAGGAAACTATTGAATTTCATAAAACAACGAGTATCTAATGATCATTACCATATCTTACCAATATTTTCAGCTTAATCACTCATTAATGTGTGCTTCTCTTGATTTCCTTCTAACAAGGCTGGACTTTTTGTTGTAATCACTCGTTCTCACTTAATGATGTTCAAAATAGGTTGTGTACAAACAATAAGCAGTCTATTCATTTTAACAAGCACATCTACACTTCCTTGGAATTAGGAAACCATTCAATTTCATTAGACAACGAGAATCTAAGGATCTTTAGCATTTCTTACAAGTATTTTCATCTTCATCACTCATTAATGTGTGCTTTTCTTGATTTCCTTCTAACAAGGCTGGACTATTTGTTGTAATCACTCATTCTCACTTAATGATGTTGAAAATAGGTTTTGTACAAACAATAAGCACTCTATTCATGTTAACGTGCACAGCTACACTTCCTTGGAATTAGGAAACCATTCAATTTCTCTGAACAACGAGAATCTAATGATCTTAAGCCTTTCTTACAATTATTTTCTGCTTCATCACCCATTACAATTGTTGTAATCACTAATTCCAACATAGTGATGTTGAAAAGAGCTTGTGTACAAACAATAAGCACTCTATTCATGTTAACAAGCACATCTAGACTTCCTTGGAATTAGGAAACCATTTAATTTCATTGAACAATGAGAATCTAATGATCTTTACCATTTCTTACAAGTATTTTCAGCTTCATCACTCATTCATGTGTGCTTCCCTTGATTTCCTTTTAACGAGGCAGGGCTTTTTGTTGTAATCACTAATTCGAACTTAATGATGATGAAAAGAGCTTGTGTACAAACAATAAGTACTCTATTCATGCTAACAAGCTCACCTTCACTTCCTTGGAATTAGGAAACCATTCAATTTCATTGAACAATGAGAATCTAATGATCTTTAGCATTTCTTTCAAGTATTTTCAGCGTGATCACTCATTAATGTGTGCTTCTCTTCTTTTCCTTCTAACGAGGCAGGGCTTTTTGTTGTAATCGCTAATTCTAACTTAATGATGTTGAAAATAGATTGTGTACAAACAATAAGCATTCTATTCATGTTTACAAGCTCACCTACACTTCCTTGGAATTAGGACACCATTGAATTTCATTAAACAACGAGTATCTAATGATCATTAACATTTCTTACAAGTATTTTCAGCGTAATCACTCATTAATATGTGCTTATCTTGATTTCCTTCTAACAAGGCTGGACTTTTTGTTGTAATCACTCATTCTCACTAAATTATGTTGGAAATACCTTGTGTACAAACAATAAGCACTCTATTCAAGTTAACAAGCACATCTACTCTTCCCTGGAATTTGGAAACGATTGAATTTCATTAAACAATGAGTATGTAATGATCATTAGCATTTCTTACAAGTATTTTCAGCTTCATCACTCATTAATGTGTGCTTCTCTTGATTTCCTTCTAAGGAGGCAGGGCTTTGTGTTGTAATCACTCATTCTAACTTAATGATGTTGAAAATAAAATGTGTACAAACAATAAGCACTCTATTCAGGTTATCAAGCTCAGCTAATGATGTTGAAAATAGCTTGTGTACAAACAATAGGCACTCTATTGATGTTAACAAGCTCACCTACACTCATTAATGTGTACTTCTCTCGATTTCCTTCTAACAAGGCTAGACTTTTTGTTGTAATCACTCATTCTCACCTAATGATGTTGAAAATGGCTTGTCTACATACATTAAGCACTCTATTCATGTTAACAAGCACATCAACACCTCCTTGGAGCTAGGAAACCATTGAGTTTCATTAAACAACGAGTATCTAATGATCATTAGCATTTCCTACAAGTTTTTTCAGCTTAATCACTCATTAATTTGTGCTTCTCAAGCACATCACTCTTTAACAAGCACATCTACTCTTCCCTGGAATTTGGAAACAATTGAATTTCATTAAACAACGAGTATGTAATGATCATTAGCATTTCTTACAAGTATTTTCAGCTTCATCACTCATTAATGTGTGCTTCTCTTGATTTCCTTCTAAGGAGGCAGGGCTTTTTGTTGTAGTCACTCATTCTAACTTAATGATGTTGAAAATAAAATGTGTACAAACAATAAGCACTCTATTCCGGTTATCAAGCTCAGCTAATGATGTTGAAAATAGCTAGTGTACAAACAATAAGCACTATATTGATGTTAACAAGCTCACCTACACTCATTAATGTGTACTTCTCTCGATTTCCTTCTAACAAGGCTAGACTTTTTGTTGTAATCACTCATTCTCACCTAATGATGTTGAAATTGGCTTGTCTACATACATTAAGCACTCTATTCATGTTAACAAGCACATCAACACCTCCTTGGAGCTAGGAAACCATTGAGTTTCATTAAACAACGAGAATCTAATGATCATGAGCATTTCCTACAAGTATTTTCAGCCTAATCACTCATTAATGTGTGCTTCTCTTGATTTCCTTCTAACAAGGCTGGACTTTTTGTTGTAATCACTCATTCTAACTTAATGATGTTCAAAATCGGTTGTGTACACACAATAAGCACTCTATTCATGTTAACAAGCTCACCTAAACTTCCTTGGAATTAGGAAAGCATTCAATTTCATTAAACAAGGAGAATCTGATGATGTTTAGCATTTCTTACAAGTATTTTCAGCTTCATCACTCATTAATGTGTGCTTCTCTTGATTTCCTTCTAACAACGCTGGACTTTTTGTTGTAATCACTAATTCCAAGTTAATGATGTTGAAAAGAGCTTGTGTACAAGCAATAAGCATGCTATTCATGTTAACAAGCACATCTACTCTTCCTTAGAATTAGGAAAGCATTCAATTTCAATAAACAAGGAGAATCTAATGATCATTAGCATTTCCTACAAGTATTTTCAGCTTAATCACTCATTAATGCGTGCTTCTCTTGATTTCCTTCTAACAAGGCTGGACTTTTTGTTGTAATCACTAATTCTAACTTAATAATGTTGAAAATAGCTTCTGTACAAACAATAAGCACACTATTCATGTTAACAAGCTCACCTACACTTCCTTGGAATTAGGAAACTATTGAATTTCATGAAACAACAAGTATCTGATGACCATTAGCATTTCTTACCAGTATTTTCAGCTTAATCACTCATTAATGTGTGCTTCTCGTGCTTTCCTTCTAACAAGGCTGGACTTTTTGTTGTAATCACTCCCTCTCACTTAATGATGTTGAAAATAGGTTGTGTACAAACAATAAGCACTCTATTCATGTTAACAAGCACATCTACACTTCCTTGGAATTAGGAAACCATTCAATTTCACTAAACAACGAGAATCTAATGATCTTAAGTATTTCTTACAAGTATTTTCAGCTTCATCACTCAATAATGTGTGCTTCTCTTGATTTCCTTCTAACAATGCTGGACTTTTTCTGGTAATCACTCATTCTCACTTAATGATGTTGAAAATAGGTTGTGTACAAACAATAAGCACTCTATTCAAGTTAACAAGCACACCTACACCTCCTTGGAATTAGGAAACCATTCAATTTCATTGAACAACGAGAATTTAATGATCTGTAGCCTTTCTTACAAGTATTTTCAGCTTCATCACTCATTAATCTGAGCTTCTCTTGATTTCCTTCTAACAAGGCTGGACTTTTTGTTGCAATCACTAATTCCAACTTAATGATGTTGAAAAGATCTTGTGTACAAACAATAAGCACTCTATTCAAGTTAACAAGCACATTTACACTTCCTCGGAATTAGGAAACCATTCAATTTCTTTGAACAACGAGAACCTAATGATCTTTAGCATTTCTTACAAGTACTTTCAGCTTCATCACTCATTAATGTGTGCTTCTCTTGATTTCCTTCTAACGAGGCAGGGCTTTTTGTTGAAATCACTAATTTTAACTTAATGATGTTGAAAATAGCTTGTGTACAAACAATAAGCGCTCTATTCATGTTAACAAGCACATCTACACTTCCTCGGAATTAGGAAACCATTCAATTTCATTGAACAACGAGAACCTAATGATCTTTAGCATTTCTTACAAGTATTTTCAGCTTCATCACTCATTAAGGTGTGCTTCTCTTGATTTCCTTCTAACAAGGCTCGACATTTTGTTGTAATCACTCATTCTAACTTAATGATGTAGAAAATAGCTTCTGTGCAAACAATAAGCACTCTATTCATGTTAACAAGCTCACCTACACTTCCTTGGAAATAGGAAACTATTGAATTTCATAAAACAACGAGTATCTAATGATCATTAGCATTTCTTACCAGTATTTTCAGCTTTATAACTCATTAATGTGTGCTTCTCTTGATTTCCTTCAAACAAGGCTGGACTTTTTGTTGTAATCACTCATTCTAGCTTAATGATGTTGAAAATAGCTTGTGTACAAACAATAAGCACTCTATTCATGTTAACAAGCTCACCTACACTTCCTTGGAATTAGGAAACCATCCAATTTCATTAAACAACAAGAATCTAATGAGCTTTAGTAGGTTGTGTACAAACAATAAGCACTTAATTCATGTTAACAAGCTCACCTACACTTCCTTGGAATTTGGAAACCATTCAATTTCATTCAACAAGGAGAATCGAATGATCTTGAGCATTTCTTACAAGTATTTTCAGCTTCATCACTCATTAATGTGTGCTTTTCTTGATTTCCTTCTAACAAGGCTGGACTTTAAGAAGTAATCACTCATTCTGGCTTAATGATGTTCAAAATAGGTTGTGTACAAACAATAAGCACTCTATTCATGTTAACAAGCTCACCTACACTTCCTTGGAATTAGGAAACCATTCAATTTCATTAAACAAGGAGAATCTAATGATCTTTAGCATTTCTTACAAGTATTTTCAGCTTCATCACTCATTAATGTGTGCTTCTCTTGATTTCCTTGTAACAACGCTGGTCTTTTTGTTGTAATCACTAATTCCAACTTAATGATGTTGAAAAGAGGTTGTGTACAAAGAATAAGCACGCTATTCATGTTAACACGCACATCTACTCTTCCTTAGAATGAGGAAACCATTCAATTTCAGTAAACAGGGAGAATCTAATGATGTTTAGCATTTCTTACAAGTATTTTCAGCTTCATCACTCATTAATGTGTGCTTCTCTTGATTTCCTTCTAACAAGGCTGGACTTTTTGTTGTAATCACTCATTCTAGCTTAATGATGTTCAAAATAGTTTGTGTACAAACAATAAGCACTCTATTCAAGTTAACAAGCACACCTACACCTCCTTGGAATTAGGAAACCATTCAATTTCATTGAACAACGAGAATTTAATGATCTGTAGCCTTTCTTACAAGTATTTTCAGCTTCATCACTCATTAATCTGAGCTTCTCTTGATTTCCTTGTAACAAGGCTGGACTTTTTGTTGCAATCACTAATTCCAACTTAATGATGTTGAAAAGATCTTGTGTACAAGCAATAAGCACTCTATTCAAGTTAACAAGCACATCTACACTTCCTCGGAATTAGGAAACCATTCAATTTCTTTGAACAACGAGAACCTATGATCTTTAGCATTTCTTACAAGTACTTTCAGCTTCATCACTCATTAATGTGTGCTTCTCTTGATTTCCTTCTAACGAGGCTGGGCTTTTTGTTGAAATCACTAATTTTAACTTAATGATGTTGAAAATAGCTTGTGTACAAACAATAAGCGCTCTATTCATGTTAACAAGCACATCTACACTTCCTCGGAATTAGGAAACCATTCAATTTCATTGAACAACGAGAACCTAATGATCTTTAGCATTTCTTACAAGTATTTTCAGCTTCATCACTCATTAAGGTGTGCTTCTCTTGATTTCCTTCTAACAAGGCTCGACATTTTGTTGTAATCACTCATTCTAACTTAATGATGTAGAAAATAGCTTCTGTGCAAACAATAAGCACTCTATTCATGTTAACAAGCTCACCTACACTTCCTTGGAATTAGGAAACTATTGAATTTCATAAAACAACGAGTATCTAATGATCATTAGCATTTCTTACCAGTATTTTCAGCTTTATAACTCATTAATGTGTGCTTCTCTTGATTTCCTTCAAACAAGGCTGGACTTTTTGTTGTAATCACTCATTCTAGCTTAATGATGTTGAAAATAGCTTGTGTACAAACAATAAGCACTCTATTCATGTTAACAAGCTCACCTACACTTCCTTGGAATTAGGAAACCATCCAATTTCATTAAACAACAAGAATCTAATGAGCTTTAGTAGGTTGTGTACAAACAATAAGCACTTAATTCATGTTAACAAGCTCACCTACACTTCCTTGGAATTTGGAAACCATTCAATTTCATTCAACAAGGAGAATCGAATGATCTTGAGCATTTCTTACAAGTATTTTCAGCTTCATCACTCATTAATGTGTGCTTTTCTTGATTTCCTTCTAACAATGCTGGACTTTAAGAAGTAATCACTCATTCTGGCTTAATGATGTTCAAAATAGGTTGTGTACAAACAATAAGCACTCTATTCATGTTAACAAGCTCACCTACACTTCCTTGGAATTAGGAAACCATTCAATTTCATTAAACAAGGAGAATCTAATGATCTTTAGCATTTCTTACAAGTATTTTGAGCTTCATCACTCATAAATGTGTGCTTCTCTTGATTTCCTTCTAACAAGGCTGGACTTTTAGATGTAATCACTCATTCTGGCTTAATGATGTTGAAAATAGGTTGTGTACAAACAATAAGCACTCTATTCATGTTACCAAGCTCACCTACACTTCCTTGGAATTAGGAAAGCATTCAATTTCATTAAACAAGGAGAATCTAATGATCTTTAGCATTTCTTACAAGTATTTTCAGCTTCATCACTCATTAATGTGTGCTTCTCTTGATTTCCCTCAAACAACGCTGGACTTTTTGTTGTAATCACTAATTCCAACTTAATGATGTTGAAAAGAGGTTGTGTACAAACAATAAGGACGCTATTCATGTTAACACGCACATCTACTCTTCCTTAGAATAAGGAAACCATTCAATTTCAGTAAACAAAGAGAATCTAATGATCTTTAGCATTTCTTACAAGTATTTTCAGCTTCATCACTCATTAATGTGTGCTTCTCTTGATTTCATTCTAACAAGGCTGGACTTTTTGTTGTAATCACTCATTCTAACTTAATCATGTTGAAAATAGCTTGTGTACAAACAATAAGCACTCTATTCATGTTAACAAGCTCACCTACACTTCTTGGGAATTAGGAAACCATTCAATTTCATTAAACAAGGAGAATCTAATGCTCTTTAGCATTTCTTACAACTATTGTCAGCTTCATCACTCATTAATGTGTGCTTCTCTTGATTTCCTTGTAACAACGCTGGTCTTTTTGTTGTAATCACTCATTCTAACTTAATGATGTTGAACATAGATTGTTTACAAACAATAAGCACTCTATTCAAGTTAACAAGCTCACCTACACTTCCTTGGAATTAGGAAACTATTCAATTTCATTAAACAAGGAGAATCTAATGATCTTTAGCTTTTCTTACAAAGATTTTCAGCTTTATCACTCACTAATGTGTGCTTCTCTTGTTTTCCTTCAAACAACGCTGGACTTTTTGTTGTAATCACTAATTGCTAGTTAATGATGTTGAAAAGAGCTTGTGTACAAACAATAAGCACGCTATTCATGTTAACAAGCACATCTACTCTTCCTTAGAATTTGGAAACCATTCAATTTCATTAAAGAAGGAGAATCTAATGATCTTTCGCATTTCTTACAACTATTTTCAGCTTCATGACTCATTAATGTGTGCTTCTCTTGATTTCCTTCTAACAAGGCTGGACTTTTGGTTGTAATCACTCATTCTAACTTAATGACGTTCAAAATAGGTTGTGTACAAACAATAAGTACTCTATTCATGTTAACAAGCTCACCTACACTTCCTTGGAATTAGGAAACCATTCAATTTCATTAAACAAGGAGAATCTAATGATCTTGAGCATTTCTTACAAGTATTTTCAGCTTCATCAATCATTAATGTGTGCTTCTCTCAATTTCCATCTAACAACGCTGGACTTTTTGTTGTAATCACTAATTCCAACTTAATGATGTTGAAAAGAGGTTGTGTACAAACAATAAGCACTCCATTCATGTTAACACGCACATCTACCCTTCCTTAGAATTAGGAAACCATTCAATTTCAGTAAACAAGGAGAATCTAATGATCTTTAGCATTTCTTACAAGTATTTTCAGCTTCATCACTCATTAATGTGTGCTTCTCTTGATTTCCTTCTAACAAGGCTGGACTTTTTGTTGTAATCCCTCATTCTAACTTAATGATGTTCAAAATAGGTTGTGTACAAACAATAAGCACTCTATTCATGTTAACAAGCTCACCTACACTTCCATGGAATTAGGAAAAAATTCAATTTCATTAAACAAGGAGAATCTAATGATCTTTAGCATTTCTTACAAGTATTTTTAGCTTCATCACTCATTAATGTGTGCTTCTCTTGATTTCCTTCTAACAACGCTGGACTTTTTGTTGTAATCACTAATTCGAACTTAATGATGTTGAAAAGAGCTTGTGTACAAACAATATGCACGGTATTCATGTTTAAAAGCACATCTACTCTTCCTTAGAATTAGGAAACCATTCAATTTCATTAACCATGGAGAATCTAATGATCTTTAGCATTTCTTACAAGTATTTTCAGCTTCATGACTCATTAATGTGTGCTTCTCTTGATTTCTTTCAAACAAGGCTGGAATTTTAGATGTAATCACTCATTCTGGCTGAATGATGTTCAAAATAGGTTGTGTGCAAACAATAAGCACTCTATTCATGTTAACAAGCTCACCTACACTTCCTTGGAATTAGGAAACCATTCAATTTCATTAAACAAGGAGAATCTAATGATCTTTAGCATTTCTTACAAGTATTTTCAGCTTCGTCACTCATTAATGTGTGCTTCTCTTGATTTCCTTCTAACAAGGCTGGACTTTTTGATGTAATCACTCATTCTAGCTTAATGATGTTCAAAATAGGTTGTGTACAAACAATAAGCACTCTATTCATGTTAACAAGCTCACCTACACTTCCTTGGAATTAGGAAACCATTCAATTTCTTTAAACAAGAAGAATCTAACGATCTTTAGCATTTCTTACAAGTATTTTCAGCTTCATCACCCATTAATGTGTGCTTCTCTTGATTTCCTTCTAACAACGCTGGACTTTTTGTTGTAATCACTCATTCTAACTTAATGATGTCGAAAATAGATTGTGTACAAACAATAAGCACTCTATTCATGTTAACAAGCTCACCTACACTTCCTTGGAATTAGGAAACTATTCAATTTCATTAAACAAGGAGAATCTCATGATCTTTAGCATTTCTTACAAATATTTTCAGCTTCATCACTCATTAATGTGTGCTTCTCTTGATTTCCTTCTAACAAGGCAGGACTTGTTGTTGTAATCACTCATTCTAACTTAATGATGTTCAAAATAGGTTTTGTACAAACAATAAGCACTCTATTCATGTTAACAAGCTCACCTACACTTCCTTGGAATTAGGAAACCATTCAATTTCATTAAACAAGGAGAATCTAATGATCTTTAGCATTTCTTACAAGTATTTTCAGCATCATCACCCATTAATGTGTGCTTCTCTTGATTTCCTTCTAACAACGCTGGACTTTTTGTTGTAATCACTAATTCCAACTTAATGATGTTGAAAAGAGCTTGTGTACAAACAATAAGCACGCTATTCATGTTAACAAGCACATCTACTCTTCCTTAGAATTAGGAAACCATTCAATTTCATTAAACAAGGAGAATCTAATGATCTTTAGTGTTCTTACAAATATTTTGAGCTCCATCACTCATTAATGTGTGCTTCTCTTGTTTTCCTTCGAACAACACTGGACTTTTTGTTGTAATCACTAATACCAAGTTAATGATGTTGAAAAGAGCTTGTGTACAAACAATAAGCACGTTCTTCATGTTAACAAGCACATCTACTCTTCCTTAGAATTAGGAAACCATTCGATTTCATTAAACAAGGAGAATCTAATGATCTTTAGCATTTCTTACAAGTATTTTCAGCTTCATTACTCATTAATGTGTGCTTCTCTTGATTTCCTACTATCAAGGCTGGACTTTTTGATGTAATCACTCATTCTAGCTTAATGATGTTCAAAATAGGTTGTGTACAAACAATAAGCACTCTATTCATGTTAACAAGCTCACCTACACTTCCTTGGAATTAGGAAACCATTCAATTTCATGAAACAAGGAGAATCTAATGATCTTTAGCATTTCTTACAGGTATTTTCAGCTTCATCACTCATTAATGTGTGCTTCTCTTGATTTCCTTTTAACAACGCTGGCCTTTTTGTTGTAATCACTAATTCCAAGTTAATGATGTTGAAAGAGGTTGTGTACAAACAATAAGCACGCTATTCATGTTAACACGCACATCTACTCTTCCTTAGAATGAGGAAACCATCAATTAGAGTAAACAAGGAGATCTAATGATCTTTAGCATTTCTTACAAGTATTTTCAGCTTCATCACTCATAAATGTGTGCTTCTCTTGATTCCTTCTAACAAGGCTGGACTTTAGATGTAATCACTCATTCTGGCTTAATGATGTCAAAATAGGTTGTGTACAAACAATAAGCACTCTATTCAGTTAACAAGCTCACCTACACTTNGAGAATCTAATGATCTTTAGCATTTCTTACAAGTATTTTCAGCTTCTTCACTCATTAATGTGTGCTTCTCTTGATTTCCCTTCTAAAAATGCTGGACTTTTTGTTCTAATCACACCTTCTCACTTAATGATGTTCAAATAGGTTGTGTACAATAATAACCACTCTATTCATGTTAACAGGCACATCTACACTTCCTTGGAATTAGGAAATCATTCTATTTCATTCAAGAATGAGAATCTAATGATCTTTAGAATTTCTTACAAGTATTTTCAGCTTCATCACTCATTAATGTGTGCTTCTCTTGATTTCCTTCTAACAACGCTGACTTTTTGTTGTAATCACTCATTCCAACTTCATGATGTTCAAAATTGGTTTGTACAAACAATAAGCACTCCATTCAAGTTAACAAGCTCACTACACTTTCTTGAATTAGGAAACCATTCAATTTCATTAAACAACGAGAATCTAATGATCTTTAGCATTTCTTACAAGTATTTTCAGCTTCATCACTCATTAATGTGTGCTTCTCTTGATTTCCTTCTAACAGGCTGGACTTTTTGTTGTAATCACTCATTCTCACTTAATGATGTTCAAAATAGGTTGTGTACAAACAATAAGCACTCTATTCATGTTAACAAGGCACATCTACACTTCCTTGGAATTAGGAAACCATTCAATTTTCATTAACAACGAGAATCTAATGATCTTTAGCATTTCTTACAAGTATTTTCAGCTTCATCACTCATTAATGTGTGCTTCTCTTGGATTCCTTCTAACAAGGCTGGACTTTTTGTTGTAATCACTCATTCTAACTTAATGATGTTCAAAATTGGTTGTGTACAAACAATAAGCACTCTAGTCATGTTAACAGGCTCACCTACACTTCCTTGGAATTAGGAAACCATTCAATTTCATTCAACAACGAGAATCTAATGATCTTTAGCATTTCTTACAAGTATTTTCAGCTTCTTCACTCATTAATGTGTGCTTCTCTTGATTTCCTTCTACAAGGCTGGAGTTTTTGTTGTAATCACACCTTCTCACTTAATGATGTTCAAAATAGGTTGTGTACAAATTATAACCACTCTATTCATGTTTACAGGCACATCTACACTCCTTGGAATTTGGAAATCATTCTATTTCATTCAACAATGAGAATCTATTGATCTGTAGCATTTCTTACAAGTATTTTCAGCCTTCATCACACATTAATAGTGTGCTTCTCTGGATTTCCTTCTAACAAGGCTGGACTTTTGTTGTAATCACTCATTCTAACTTCATGATGTTCAAATTGGTTGTGTACAATAATAAGCACTCTAATTCCATGTTAACAAGCTCACCTACACTTCCTTGGAATTAGGAAACCATTCAATTTCATTAAACAACGAGAATCTAATGATCTTTAGCATTTCTTACAAGTATTTTCAGCTTCTATCACTCATTAATGTGTGCTTCTCTTGATTTCCTTCAACAAGGCTGGACTTTTTGCAATCACCCTTCTCACTTAATGATGTTCAAAATAGGTTGTGTACAAACAGATAAGCACTCTATTCATGTTAACAGGCTCACCTACACTTCCTTGGAATTAGGAAAACCATTCAATTTCATTAAACAACGAGAATCTAATGATCTTTAGCATTTCTTACAAGTATTTTCAGACTTCATCACTCATTAATGTGTGCTTCTCTTGACTTCCTTCTAACAAGGCTGGACTTTTTGTTGTAATCACTCCTTCTAACTTAATGATGTTCAAAATAGGTTGTGTAGAAACAATAAGCACTCTATTCATGTTAACAAGCACATCTACACTTCCTTGGAATTAGGAAACCATTCAATTTCATTAAACAACGAGAATCTAATGATCTTTAGCATTTCTTACAAGTAATTTTCAGCTTCATCACTCATTAATGTGTGCTTCTCTTGATTTTCCTTCTAACAAGGCTGGACTTTTTGTTGTAATCACTCATTCTAACTTAATGATGTTCAAAATTGGTTGTGTACAAACAATAAGCACTCTATTCATGTTAACAAGCTCACCTAACTTCCTTGGAATTAGGAAACCATTCAATTTCATTCAACAACGAGAATCTAATGATCTTTAGCATTTCTTACAAGTATTTTCAGCTTCATCACTCATTAATGTGTGCTTCTTCTTGATTTCCTTCTAACAGGCTGGACTTTTTGTTGTAATCACTCCTTCTCACTTAATGATGTTCAAAATAGGTTGTGTACAAACAATAAGCACTCTATTCATGTTAACAGGCACATCTACACTTCCTTGGAATTAGGAAACCATTCAATTTCATTCAACAACGAGAATCTAATGATCTTTAGCATTTCTTACAAGTATTTTCAGCTTCATCACTCATTAATGTGTGCTTCTCTTGATTTCCTTCTAACAAGGCTGGACTTTTTGTTGTAATCACTCATTCTAAACTTAATGATGTTCAAAATTGGTTGTGTACAAACAATAAGCACTCTAGTCAATGTTAACAAGCTCACCTAAACTTCCTTTAATTAGGAAACCATTCAATTTCATTAAACAAGGAGAATCTAATGATCTTTTGCATTTCTTACAAGTATTTTCAGCTTCATCACTCACTAATGTGTGCTTGTCTTGATTTCCTTCTAACAAGGCTGGACTTTTTGTTGTAATCACTCATTCTAACTTAATGATGTTCAAAATTGGTTGTGTACAAACAATAAGCACTTTAGTCATGTTTAAAAGCTCATCTAAACTTCCTTGGAATTAGGAAACCATTCAATTTCATTCAACAACGAGAATCTAATGATCTTTAGCATTTCTTACAAGTATTTTCAGCTTCTTCACTCATTAATGTGTGCTTCTCTGATTTCCTTCTAACAAGGCTGGAGTTTTTGTTGTAATCACTCCTTCTCACTTAATGATGTTCAAAATAGGTTGTGTACAAACAATAACCACTCTATTCATGTTAACAGGCACATCTACAACTTCCTTGGAATTAGGAAACCATTCTAATTTCATTAACAACGAGATCTAATGATCTTTAGCATTTCTTACAAGTATTTTCAGCTTCCACTCATGTGTTTAAAAATTGGTTGTGTCAAACAATAAGCACGTCTAAGTCATTGTTAACAAGCTCAAGCCTACACTACTTTTAATTAGGAAACCATTCAATTTCATTAAACAACGAGAATCTAATGATCTTTAGCATTTCTTACAAGTATTTTCAGCTTCATCACTCATTAATGTGTGCTTCTCTTGATTTCCTTCTAACAAGGCTGGACTTTTGTTGTAATCACTCATTCCAACTTAATGATGTTCAAAAGGTTGTGTACAAACAATAAGCACTCTATTCATGTTAACAAGCACATCTACACTTCCTTGGAATTAGGAAACCATTCAATTTCATTAAACAACGAGAATCTAATGATCTTTAGCATTTCTTACAAGTATTTTCAGCTTCATCACTCATTAATGTGTGCTTCTCTTGATTTCCTTCTAACAAGGCTGGACTTTTTGTAAATCACTCATTCTAACTTAATGATGTTCAAAATTAGGTTGTGTACAAACAATAAGCACTCTATTCATGTTAACAAGCTCACCTAAACTTCCTTGGAATTAGAAACCATTCAATTTCATTCAACAACGAGAATCTAATGATCTTTAGCATTTCTTACAAGTATTTTCAGCTTCATCACTCATTAATGTGTGCTTCTCTTGATTTCCTTCTAACAAGGCTGGACTTTTTGTTGTAATCACTCATTCTCACTTAATGATGTTCAAAATAGGTTGTGTACAAACAATAAGCACTCTATTCATGTTAACAAGCCACATCTACACTTCCTTGGAATTAGGAAACCATTCAATTTCATTCAACAACGAGAATCTAATGATCTTTAGCATTTCTTACAAGTATTTTCAGCTTCATCACTCATTAATGTGTGCTTCTCTTGATTTCCTTCTAACAAGGCTGGACTTTTTGTTGTAATCACTCATTCTAACTTAATGATGTTCAAAATAGGTTGTGTACAAACAATAAGCACTCTATTCATGTTAACAAGCTCACCTACACTTCCTTGGAATTAGGAAACCATTCAATTTCATTAAACAACGAGAATCTAATGATCTTAGCATTTCTTACAAGTATTTTCAGCTTCATCACTCATTAATGTGTGCTTCTCTTGATTTCCTTCTAACAAGGCTGGACTTTTTGTTGTAATCACTCATTCTAACTTAATGATGTTCAAAATAGGTTGTGTACAAACAATAAGCACTCTATTCATGTTAACAGCTCACCTACACTTCCTTGGAATTAGGAAACCATTCAATTTCATTAAACAAGGAGAATCTAATGATCTTTAGCATTTCTTACAAGTATTTTCAGCTTCATCACTCATTAATGTGTGCTTCTCTTGATTTCCTTCTAACAAGGCTGGACTTTTTGTTGTAATCACTCATTCTAACTTAATGATGTTCAAAATAGGTTGTGTACAAACAATAAGCACTCTATTCATGTTAACAAGCTCACCTACACTTCCTTGGAATTAGGAAACCATTCAATTTCATTAAACAACGAGAATCTAATGATCTTTAGCATTTCTTACAAGTATTTTCAGCTTCATCACTCATTAATGTGTGCTTCTCTTGATTTCCTTCTAACAAGGCTGGACTTTTGTTGTAATCACTCATTCTAACTTAATGATGTTCAAAATAGGTTGTGTACAAACAATAAGCACTCTATTCATGTTAACAAGCTCACCTACACTTCCTTGGAATTAGGAAACCATTCAATTTCATTAAACAACGAGAATCTAATGATCTTTAGCATTTCTTACAAGTATTTTCAGCTTCATCACTCATTAATGTGTGCTTCTCTTGATTTCCTTCTAACAAGGCTGGACTTTTTGTTGTAATCACTCATTCTAACTTAATGATGTTCAAAATAGGTTGTGTACAAACAATAAGCACTCTATTCATGTTAACAAGGCACATCTACACTTCCTTGGAATTAGGAAACCATTCAATTTCATTCAACAACGAGAATCTAATGATCTTTAGCATTTCTTACAAGTATTTTCAGCTTCATCACTCATTAATGTGTGCTTCTCTTGATTTCCTTCTAACAAGGCTGGACTTTTGTTGTAATCACTCATTCTAACTTAATGATGTTCAAAATAGGTTGTGTACAAACAATAAGCACTCTATTCATGTTAACAAGCTCACCTACACTTCCTTGGAATTAGGAAACCATTCAATTTCATTAACAACGAGAATCTAATGATCTTTAGCATTTCTTACAAGTATTTTCAGCTTCATCACTCATTAATGTGTGCTTCTCTTGATTTCCTTCTAACAAGGCTGGACTTTTTGTTGTAATCACTCCTTCTCACTTAATGATGTTCAAAATAGGTTGTGTACAAACAATAAGCACTCTATTCATGTTAACAAGGCACATCTACACTTCCTTGGAATTAGGAAACCATTCAATTTCATTAAACAACGAGAATCTAATGATCTTTAGCATTTCTTACAAGTATTTTCAGCTTCATCACTCATTAATGTGTGCTTCTCTTGATTTCCTTCTAACAAGGCTGGACTTTTTGTTGTAATCACTCATTCTAACTTAATGATGTTCAAAATAGGTTGTGTACAAACAATAAGCACTCTATTCATGTTAACAAGCTCACCTACACTTCCTTGGAATTAGGAAACCATTCAATTTCATTAAACAACGAGAATCTAATGATCTTTAGCATTTCTTACAAGTATTTTCAGCTTCATCACTCATTAATGTGTGCTTCTCTTGATTTCCTTCTAACAGGCTGGACTTTTTGTTGTAATCACTCATTCTCACTTAATGATGTTCAAAATAGGTTGTGTACAAACAATAAGCACTCTATTCATGTTAACAGCACATCTACACTTCCTTGGAATTAGGAAACCATTCAATTTCATTAAACAACGAGAATCTAATGATCTTTAGCATTTCTTACAAGTATTTTCAGCTTCATCACTCATTAATGTGTGCTTCTCTTGATTTCCTTCTAACAAGGCTGGACTTTTTGTTGTAATCACTCATTCTAACTTAATGATGTTCAAAATAGGTTGTGTACAAACAATAAGCACTCTATTCATGTTAACAAGCTCACCTACACTTCCTTGGAATTAGGAAACCATTCAATTTCATTAAACAACGAGAATCTAATGATCTTTAGCATTTCTTACAAGTATTTTCAGCTTCATCACTCATTAATGTGTGCTTCTCTTGATTTCCTTCTAACAAGGCTGGACTTTTTGTTGTAATCACTCATTCTAACTTAATGATGTTCAAAATAGGTTGTGTACAAACAATAAGCACTCTATTCATGTTAACAAGCTCACCTACACTTCCTTGGAATTAGGAAACCATTCAATTTCATTAAACAACGAGAATCTAATGATCTTTAGCATTTCTTACAAGTATTTTCAGCTTCATCACTCATTAATGTGTGCTTCTCTTGATTTCCTTCTAACAAGGCTGGACTTTTTGTTGTAATCACTCATTCTAACTTAATGATGTTCAAAATAGGTTGTGTACAAACATAAGCACTCTAGTCATGTTAACAAGCTCACCTACACTTCCTTGAAATTAGGAAAGCATTCAATTTCATTAAACAACGAGAATCTAATGATCTTTAGCATTTCTTACAAGTATTTTCAGCTTCATCACTCATTAATGTGTGCTTCTCTTGATTTCCTTCTAACAAGGCTGGACTTTTTGTTGTAATCACTCATTCTAACTTAATGATGTTCAAAATAGGTTGTGTACAAACAATAAGCACTCTATTCATGTTAACAAGCACACCTACACTTCCTTGGAATTAGGAAACCATTCAATTTCATTAAACAAGGAGAATCTAATTGATCTTTAGCATTTCTTACAAGTATTTTCAGCTTCATCACTCATTAATGTGTGCTTCTCTTGATTTCCTTCTAACAGGCTGGACTTTTTGTTGTAATCACTCATTCTAACTTAATGATGTTGAAAATAGCTTGTGTACAAACAATAAGCACTCTATTCATGTTAACAAGCTCACCTACACTTCCTTGGAATTAGGAAACCATTCAATTTCATTAAACAACGAGAATCTAATGATCTTTAGCATTTCTTACAAGTATTTTCAGCTTCATCACTCATTAATGTGTGCTTCTCTTGATTTCCTTCTAACAAGGCTGGACTTTTTGTTGTAATCACTCCTTCTCACTTAATGATGTTCAAAATAGGTTGTGTACAAACAATAAGCACTCTATTCATGTTAACAGGCACATCTACACTTCCTTGGAATTAGGAAACCATTCAATTTCATTAAACAACGAGAATCTAATGATCTTTAGCATTTCTTACAAGTATTTTCAGCTTCATCACTCATTAATGTGTGCTTCTCTTGATTTCCTTCTAACAAGGCTGGACTTTTTGTTGTAATCACTCATTCTAACTTAATGATGTTCAAAATAGGTTGTGTACAAACAATAAGCACTCTATTCATGTTAACAAGCTCACCTACACTTCCTTGGAATTAGGAAACCATTCAATTTCATTAAACAACGAGAATCTAATGATCTTTAGCATTTCTTACAAGTATTTTCAGCTTCATCACTCATTAATGTGTGCTTCTCTTGATTTCCTTCTAACAAGGCTGGACTTTTGTTGTAATCACTCATTCTAACTTAATGATGTTCAAAATAGGTTGTGTACAAACAATAAGCACTCTATTCATGTTAACAAGCTCACCTACACTTCCTTGGAATTAGGAAACCATTCAATTTCATTAACAACGAGAATCTAATGATCTTTAGCATTTCTTACAAGTATTTTCAGCTTCATTCACTCATTAATGTGTGCTTCTCTTGATTTCCTTCTAACAAGGCTGGACTTTTTGTTGTAATCACTCATTCTAACTTAATGATGTTCAAAATAGGTTGTGTACAAACAATAAGCACTCTATTCATGTTAACAAGGCTCACCTACACTTCCTTGGAATTAGGAAACCATTCAATTTCATTAACAACGAGAATCTAATGATCTTTAGCATTTCTTACAAGTATTTTCAGCTTCATCACTCATTAATGTGTGCTTCTCTTGATTTCCTTCTAACAAGGCTGGACTTTTTGTTGTAATCACTCATTCTAACTTAATGATGTTCAAAATAGGTTGTGTACAAACAATAAGCACTCTATTCATGTTAACAAGCTCACCTACACTTCCTTGGAATTAGGAAACCATTCAATTTCATTAAACAACGAGAATCTAATGATCTTTAGCATTTCTTACAAGTATTTTCAGCTTCATCACTCATTAATGTGTGCTTCTCTTGATTTCCTTCTAACAAGGCTGGACTTTTGTTGTAATCACTCATTCTAACTTAATGATGTTGAAAATAGCTTGTGTACAAACAATAAGCACTCTATTCATGTTAACAAGCTCACCTACACTTCCTTGGAATTAGGAAACCATTCAATTTCATTAAACAAGGAGAATCTAATGATCTTTAGCATTTCTTACAAGTATTTTCAGCTTCATCACTCATTAATGTGTGCTTCTCTTGATTTCCTTCTAACAAGGCTGGACTTTTTGTTGTAATCACTCCTTCTCACTTAATGATGTTCAAAATAGGTTGTGTACAAACAATAAGCACTCTATTCATGTTAACAGGCACATCTACACTTCCTTGGAATTAGGAAACCATTCAATTTCATTAAACAACGAGAATCTCATGATCTTTAGCATTTCATACAAGTATTTTCAGCTTCATCACTCATTAATGTGTGCTTCTCTTGATTTCCTTCTAACAAGGCTGGACTTTTTGTTGTAATCACTCATTCTAACTTAATGATGTTCAAAATAGGTTGTGTAGAAAACAATAAGCACTCTATTCATGTTAACAAGCTCACCTACACTTCCTTGGAATTAGGAAACCATTCAATTTCATTAAACAAGCGAGAATCTAATGATCTTTGCATTTCTTACAAGTATTTTCAGCTTCATCACTCATTAATGTGTGCTTCTCTTGATTTCTTCTTACAAGGCTGGACTTTTTGTTGTAATCACTCATTCTAACTTAATGATGTTGAAAATAGCTTGTGTACAAACAATAAGCACTCTATTCATGTTAACAAGCTCACCTACACTTCCATGGAAATTGGAAACCATTCAATTTCATTAAACAACGAGAATCTCATGATCTTTAGCATTTCATACAAGTATTTTCAGCTTCATCACTCATTAATGTGTGCTTCTCCTGATTTCCTTCTAACCAGGCTGGACTTTTTGTTGTAATCACTCCTTCTCACTTGAATGATGTTCAAAATAGGTTGTGTACCAACAATAAGCACTCTATTCATGTTAACAAGCGCATCTACACTTCCTTGGAATTAGGAAACCATTCAATTTCATTAAACAACGAGAATCTAATGATCTTTAGCATTTCATACAAGTATTTTCTGCTTCATCACTCATTAATGTGTGCTTCTCTTGATTTCCTTCTAACAGGCTCGACATTTTGTTGTAATCACTCATTCTAACTTAATGATGTTCAAAATAGGTTGTGTACAAACAATAAGCACTCTATTCATGTTAACAAGCTCACCTACACTTCCTTGGAATTAGGAAACCATTCAATTTCATTAAACAACGAGAATCTAATGATCTTTAGCATTTCTTACAAGTATTTTCAGCTTCATCACTCATTAATGTGTGCTTCTCTTGATTTCCTTCTAACAAGGCTGGACTTTTTGTTGTAATCACTCATTCTAACTTAATGATGTTCAAAATAGGTTGTGTACAAACAATAAGCACTCTATTCATGTTAACAAGCTCACCTACACTTCCTTGGAATTAGGAAACCATTCAATTTCATTAAACAACGAGAATCTAATGATCTTTAGCATTTCTTACAAGTATTTTCAGCTTCATCACTCATTAATGTGTGCTTCTCTTGATTTCCTTCTAACAAGGCTGGACTTTTTGTTGTAATCACTCATTCTAACTTAATGATGTTCAAAATAGGTTGTGTACAAACAATAAGCACTCTATTCATGTTAACAAGCTCACCTACACTTCCTTGGAATTAGGAAACCATTCAATTTCATTAAACAACGAGAATCTAATGATCTTTAGCATTTCTTACAAGTATTTTCAGCTTCATCACTCATTAATGTGTGCTTCTCTTGATTTCCTTCTAACAAGGCTGGACTTTTTGTTGTAATCACTCATTCTAACTTAATGATGTTCAAAATTGGTTGTGTACAAACAATAAGCACTCTATTCATGTTAACAAGCTCACCTACACTTCCTTGGAATTAGGAAACCATTCAATTTCATTAAACAACGAGAATCTAATGATCTTTAGCATTTCTTACAAGTATTTTCAGCTTCATCACTCATTAATGTGTGCTTCTCTTGATTTCCTTCTAACAAGGCTGGACTTTTTGTTGTAATCACTCATTCTAACTTAATGATGTTCAAAATAGGTTGTGTACAAACAATAAGCACTCTATTCATGTTAACAAGCTCACCTACACTTCCTTGGAATTAGGAAACCATTCAATTTCATTAAACAACGAGAATCTAATGATCTTTAGCATTTCTTACAAGTATTTTCAGCTTCATCACTCATTAATGTGTGCTTCTCTTGATTTCCTTCTAACAAGGCTGGACTTTTGTTGTAATCACTCATTCTAACTTAATGATGTTCAAAATTAGGTTGTGTACAAACAATAAGCACTCTATTCATGTTAACAAGCTCATCTACACTTCCTTGGAATTAGGAAACCATTCAATTTCATTCAACAAGGAGAATCTAATGATCTTTAGCATTTCTTACAAGTATTTTCAGCTTCATCACTCATTAATGTGTGCTTCTCTTGGATTTCCTTCTAACAAGGCTGGACTTTTTGTTGTAATCACTCATTCTAACTTAATGATGTTGAAAATAGCTTGTGTACAACAATAATGCACTCTATTCATGTTAACAAGCTCATCTACACTTCCTTGGAATTAGGAAACCATTCAATTTCATTAAACAAGGAGGAATCTAATGATCTTTAGCATTTCTTACAAGTATTTTCAGCTTCATCACTCATTAATGTGTGCTTCTCTTGATTTCCTTCTAACAAGGCTGGACTTTTGTTGTAATCACTCCTTCTCAACTTAATGATGTTCAAAATAGGTTGTGTACAAACAATAAGCACTCTATTCATGTTAACAAGCCACTCTACACTTCCTTGGAATTAGGAAACCATTCAATTTCATTCAACAACGAGAATCTAATGATCTTTAGCATTTCTTACAAGTATTTTCAGCTTCATCACTCATTAATGTGTGCTTCTCTTGATTTCCTTCTAACAAGGCTGGACTTTTTGTTGTAATCACTCATTCTCAATTAATTGATGTTGAAAATAGGTTGTGTACAAACAATAAGCACTCTATTCATGTTAACAAGCACATCTACACTCCTTGGAATTAGGAAACCATTCAATTTCATTAACAACGAGGAATCTAATGATCTTTAGCATTTCTTACAAGTATTTTCAGCTTCATCACTCATAAATGTGTGCTTCTCTTGATTTCCTTCTAACAAGGCTGGACTTTTTGTTGTAATCACTCATTCTAACTTAATGATGTTCAAAATTGGTTGTGTACAAACAATAAGCACTCTATTCATGTTAACAAGCTCACCTACACTTCCTTGGAATTAGGAAACCATTCAATTTCATTAAACAACGAGAATCTAATGATCTTTAGCATTTCTTACAAGTATTTTCAGCTTCATCACTCATTAATGTGTGCTTCTCTTGATTTCCTTCTAACAAGGCTGGACTTTTGTTGTAATCACTCCTTCTCACTTAATGATGTTCAAAATAGGTTGTGTACAAACAATAAGCACTCTATTCATGTTAACAGCACATCTACACTTCCTTGGAATTAGGAAACCATTCAATTTCATTCAACAACGAGAATCTAATGATCTTTAGCATTTCTTACAAGTATTTTCAGCTTCATCACTCATTAATGTGTGCTTCTCTTGATTTCCTTCTAACAAGGCTGGACTTTTTGTTGTAATCACTCATTCTAACTTAATGATGTTCAAAATNGCTTCATCACTCATTAATGTGTGCTTCTCTTGATTTCCTTCTAACAAGGCTCGACATTTGTTGTAATCACTCATTCTAACTTAATGATGTTCAAAATAGGTTGTGTACAAACAATAAGCACTCTATTCATGTAACAAGCTCACCTACACTTCCTTGGAATTAGGAAACCATTCAATTTCATTAAACAAGGAGAATCTAATGATCTGCAGCATTTCTTACAAGTATTTCTGCTTCATGACTCATTAATATGTGCTTCTCTTGATTTCCTTCTAACAAGGCTCGACATTTTGTTGTAATCACTCATTCTAGCTTAATGATGTTCAAAATAGGTTGTGTAGAAACAATAAGCACTCTATTCATGTTAACAAGCTCACCTACACTTCCTTGGAATTAGGAAACCATTCAATTTCATTAAACAACGAGAATCTAATGATCTTTAGCATTTCTTACGAGTATTTTCAGCTTCATCACTCATGAATGTGTGCTTCTCTTGATTTCCTTCTTTCAAGGCTGGACTTTCTGTTGTAATCACTCATTCTAACTTAATGATGTTCAAATAGCTTGTGTACAACGATATGCACTCTATTCATGTTAACAAGCACATCTACACTTCCTTGGAATTAGGAAACCATTCAATTTGATTAAACAAGGAGAATCTAATGATCTTCAGCATTTCTTACAAGTATTTTCTGCTTCTTCACTCATTAATGTGTGCTTCTCTTGATTTCCTTCTAACAAGGCTCGACATTTTGTTGTAGTCACTCATTCTAACTTAATCATGTTCAAAGAGGTTGTGTAGAAACAATAAGCACTCTATTCATGTTAACAAGCTCACCTACACTTCCTTGGAATTAGGAACCATTCAATTTCATTAAACAAGGAGAATCTAATGATCTGCAGCATTTCTTACAAGTATTTCTGCTTCATCACTCATTAATGTGTGCTTCTCCTGATTTCCTTCTAAGAAGGCTCGAGATTTGTTGTAATCACTCATTCTAACTTAACGATGTTTCAAAATAGGTTGTGTAGAAACAATAAGCACTCTATTCATGTTAACAAGCTCACCTACACTTCCTTGGAATTAGGAAACCATTCAATTTCATTAAACAACGAGAATCTAATGATCTTTAGCATTTCTTACAAGTATTTTCAGCTTCATCACTCATGAATGTGTGCTTCTCTTGATTTCCTTCTTTCAAGGCTGGACTTTTTGTTGTAATCACTCATTCTAACTTAATAATGTTGAAAATAGCTTGTGTACAAACAATATGCACTCTATTCATGTTAACAAGCACATCTACACTTCCTTGGAATTAGGAAACCATTCAATTTCATTAAACAAGGAGAATCTAATGATCTTCAGCATTTCTTACAAGTATTTTCTGCTTCATCACTCATTAATGTATGCTTCTCTTGATTTCCTTCTAACAAGGCTCGACATTTTGTTGTAATCACTCATTCTAACTTAATGATGTTCAAAATAGGTTGTGTAGAAACAATAAGCACTGTATTCATGTTAACAAGCTCACCTACACCTCCTTGGAATTAGGAAACCATTCAATTTCATTAAACAAGGAGAATCTAATGATTTCCAGCATTTCTTACAAGTATTTTGTGCTTCATCACTCATTAATGTGTGCTTCTCTTGATTTCCTTCTAACAAGGCTGGACTTTTTGTTGTAACCACTCATTCTAACTTCATGATGTTGAAAATAGCTTGTGTACGAACGATATGCACTCTATTCATGTTAACAAGCACATCTACAATTCCTTGGAATTAGGAAACCATTCAATTTCATTAAACAAGGAGAATCTAATGATCTTCAGCATTTCTTACAAGTATTTTCTGCTTCATCACTCATTAATGTGTGCTTCTCTTGATTTCCTTCTAACAAGGCTCGACATTTTGTTGTAATCACTCATTCTAAATTAATGATGTTCAAAATAGTTTGTGTAGAAACAATAAGCACTCTATTCATGTTAACAAGCTCACCTACACTTCCTTGGAATTAGGAAACCATTCAATTTCATTAAACAAGGAGAATCTAATGATCTTCAGCATTTCTTACAAGTATTTTCTGCTTGATCACTCATTAATGTGTGCTTCTCTTGATTCCCTTCTAAGAAGGCTCGACATTTTGTTGTAATCACTCATTATAACTTAATGATGTTCAAAATAGGTTGTGTAGAAACAATAAGCACTCTATTCATGTTAACAAGCTCACCTACACTTCCTTGGAATTAGGAAAGCATTCAATTTCATTAAACAACGAGAATCTAATGATCAATAGCATTTCTTACAAGTATTTTCAGCTTCATCACTCATGAATTTGTGCTTCTCTTTATTTCCTTCTTTCAAGGCTGGACTTTTTGTTGTAATCACTCATTCTAACTTAATGATGTTGAAAATAGCTTGTGTACGAACAATATGCACTCTATTCATGTTAACAAGCACATCTACACTTCCTTGGAATTAGGAAACCATTCAATTTCATTAAACAAGGAGAATCTAATGATCTTCAGCATTTCTTACAAGTATTTTCTGCTTCATCACTCATTAATGTGTGCTTCCCTTGATTTCCTTCTAACAAGGCTCGACATTTTGTTGTAATCACTCAGTCTAACTTAATGATGTTCAAAATGGGTTGTGAAGACACAATAAGCACTCTATTCATGTTAACAAGCTCACCTACACTTCCTTGGAATTAGGAAACCATTCAATTTCATTAAACAAGGAGAATCTAATGATTTCCAGCATTTCTTACAAGTATTTTCTGCTTCATCACTCAGTAATGTGTGCTTCTCTTGATTTCCTTCTAACAAGGCTGGACTTTTTGTTGTAATCACTCATTCTAACTTCATGATGTTGAAAATAGCTTGTGTACAAACAATATGCACTCTATTCATGTTAACAAGCACATCTACAATTCCTTGGAATTAGGAAACCATTCAATTTCATTAAACAAGGAGAATCTAATGATCTTCAGCATTTCTTACAAGTATTTTCTGCTTCATCACTCATTAATGTGTGCTTCTCTTGATTTCCTTGTAAGAAGGCTCGACATTTTGTTGTAATCACTCATTCTAACTTAATGATGTTGAAAATAGGTTGTGTAGAAACAATAAGCACTCTATTCATGTTAACAAGCTCACCTACACTTCCTTGGAATTAGGAAACCATTCAATTTCATTAAACAAGGAGAATCTAATGATCTTCAGCATTTCTTACAAGTATTTTCTGCTTCATCACTCATTAATGTGTGCTTCTCTTGATTTCCTTGTAAGAAGGCTCGACATTTTGTTGTAATCACTCATTCTAACTTAATGATGTTCAAAATAGGTTGTGTAGAAACAATAAGCACTCTATTCATGTTAACAAGCTCACCTACACTTCCTTGGAATTAGGAAACCATTCAATTTCATTAAACAACGAGAATCTAATGATCTTTAGTATTTCTTACAAGTATTTTCAGCTTCATCACTCATGAATGTGTGCTTCTCTTGATTTCCTTCTTTCAAGGCTGGACTTTTTGTTGTAATCACTCATTCTAATTTAATGATGTTGAAAATAGCTTGTGTACAAACAATATGCACTCTATTCATGTTAACAAGCACATCTACACTTCCTTGGAATTAGGAAACCATTCAATTTCATTAAACAAGGAGAATCTAATGATCTTCAGCATTTCTTACAAGTATTTTCTGCTTCATCACTCATTAATGTGTGCTTCTCTTGATTTCCTTCTAACAACGCTCGACATTTTGTTGTAATCACTCATTCTATCTTAGTGATGTTCAAAATAGGTTGTGTAGAAACAATAAGCACTCTATTGATGTTAACAACCTCACCTACACTTCCTTGGAATTAGGAAACCATTCAATTTCATTAAACAAGGAGAATCTAATGATTTCCAGCATTTCTTACAAGTATTTTCTGCTTCATCACTCATTAATGTGTGCTTCTCTGGATTTCCTTCTAACAAGGCTGGGCTTTTTGTTGTAATCACTCATTCTAACTTAATGATGTTGAAAATAGCTTGTGTACAAACAATATGCACTCTATTCATGTTAACAAGTACATCTACACTTCCTTGGAATTAGGAAACCATTCAATTTCATTAAACAAGGGGAATCTAATGATCTTCAGCATTTCTTACAAGTATTTTCGGCTTCATCACTCATTAATATGTGCTTCTCTTGATTTCCTTCTAACAAGGCTCGACATTTTGTTGTAATCACTCATTCTAACTTAATGATGTTCAAAATAGGTTGTGTAGAAACAATAAGCACTCTATTGATGTTAACAAGCTCACCTACACTTCCTTGGAATTAGGAAACCATTCAATTTCATTAAACAAGGAGAATCTAATGATCTTCAGCATTTCTTACAAGTATTTTCTGCTTCATCACTCATTAATGTGTGCTTCTCTTGATTTCCTTCTAACAAGGCTCGACATTTTGTTGTAATCACTCATTCTAAATTAATGATGTTCAAAATAGGTTGTGTAGAAACAATAAGCACTCTATTCATGTTAACAAGCTCACCTACACTTCCTTGGAATTAAGAATCCATTCAATTTCATTAAACAACGAGAATCTAATGATCTTTAGCATTTCTTACAAGTATTTTCTGCTTCATCACTCATGAATGTGTGCTTCTCTTGATTTCCTTCTAACCAGGCTGGACTTTTTGTTGTAATCACTCATTCTAACTTAATGATGTTGAAAATAGCTTGTGTACAAACAATATGCACTCTATTCATGTTAGCAAGCACATCTACACTTCCTTGTAATTAGGAAACCATTCAATTTCATTATACAAGGAGAATCTAATGATCTTTAGCATTTCTTACAAGTATTTTCAGCTTCATCACTCATGAATGTGTGCTTCTCTTGATTTCCTTCTTTCAAGGCTGGACTTTTTGTTGTAATCACTCATTCTAACTTAATGATGTTGAAAATAGGTTGTGTACAAACAATAAGCACCCTATTCTTGTTAACAAGCTCACCTACACTTCCTTGGAATTAGGAAACCATTCAATTTCATTAAACAACGAGAATCTAATGATCTTTAGCATTTCTTTCATTATTTAGTCATTATACCACAAATACTTGATAGAAATCCTAGTCATTATCAAAGACTCCCAGGTTTAGTGAAATTCGATGGATGCCTAAATCCCAGGGAATATAGATATGCTTGTTGCCATGAATATTGCGCCTTGTTAAGAAGAGATGAAGAGATGGTCTCATTATTGAGTAATTGTACCATAAATACTTGAAAGAAATGCTAGTTATTGCCAAAGATTCCTTGTTTAATGAAATTGAATGAATTCCTTGATCCAAAGGAGTATAGATGTGCTTCTTGCCATGAATATAGAGCATATTGTGTGCACAGAAGCTACTTTCAAGATCATTCAGTGTGAATGAGTTATGACAGCAAAAGGTGGAGCCTTGTTAAGAAGAAATGAAGAGACAGTCTCCTTATTCAGTAATTATACCACAAATACTTGCAAGAAATGCTAGTCATCATCAAAGACTCCCTCTTTAATGAAATCCAATGGATTCCTAGCTCTAAGGGAGTATAGATGTGCTTGTTGCCTTGAATATAGTGCCTGTTGTGGGCACATAGGCTATTTTCAAGATCACTAAGTGTGAATGACTTATTGTAACAAAGGGTTGCGTATTGTTCTAAGGAAATCATGAGACAGTCTCATTATTAAGTGATTATATGGCAAACACTTGACAGAAATGCTAGTTATTGCTAAGAAGAAATGAAGAGAATGTCTCATTATTCAGTAAATATACCGCAAAAACATGAAAGAAAAACTAGTTATCATCACAGACTCCCTGTTTAATGAAATTCAATGGATTCCTAGATCCCAGGGAGTATAGATGTGCGTGTTCCCATGAGTATTGCGCCTGTTATGGGCACAGAAGCTATTTCCAATATCATTAAGTGTGAATGAGTTATGACAACAAAAGGTGGAGCCTTGTTAAGAAGAAAGGAAGAGACGGTCTCATTATTTAGTAATTATGCCATAAATACTTGAAAGAAATGCTAGTCAACATCATAGACACCCAGTTTAATGAAATTGAAAGGATTCCTAGATTCAAGGTAGTATAGATGTGCTTGTTACCATGAATATAGTGCTTGTTGTGGGCACACAAGGTATTTTCAAGTTCATTAAGTGTGAATGACTTATGGTAACAAAGGGCTGAGTATAGCTTGGAAGAAATAAAGAGACGACCTCATTATTTAGTAATTATAAGGCAAATACTTGAAAGAAATGCTAGTTATCATCAAAAACTCCTTATTTAATGAAATTCGATGGATTCCTAAATCCAAGGGAGTATAGATGTGCTTGTTGCAATGGATATAGTGCTTGTTGTGGGCATACAAGCTATTTTCAAAATCATTAAGTTTGAATGAGTCATGACAAAAGGTTGGGCTATGTTAAGAAGAAATGAAGAGACGGTCTCATTTTTCAGTACTTATACTGCAAATACTTGAATGAAATGCTAGTCATCATCAAAGACTCCCTATTTAATGAAGTTCAATGGGTTCCTAGATCCAAGGGAGTATAAATGTGCTTGTTGAGATGAATATAGTGCATGTTGTGTGCACATAAGCTATTTTCAAGATCATTAAGTGTGAATGAGTTATGTCAACCAAAGGTGCAGCCTTGTTAAGAAGAAATGAAGAGGCTATCTCATTATTCAGTAATTATAGTGCAAATACTTGAAAGAAATTCTAGTCATCATTAAAGACTCCCTATCTAATGAAATTCAAGGGATTCCTAGATTTAAGGGTGTGTAGATGTGCTTGTTGCAAGGAATATTGCGCCTGTTGTGTGCACAAAAGCTATTTTTGAGATCATTAAGTGTGAATGAGTTATGGGAACAAAAGGTGGAGCCTTTGCTAAGAAGAAATGAAGCGACAATCTCATTATTCAGTAATTATATTGCAAATACTTAAAAGAAATTCTAGTCATCATCGAAAACTCCCTGTTTAATGAAATTCAATGGATTCCTAGATCCAAGAGAGTATAGATGTACTTTTCGCCATCAATATCTTCCCTGTTGTGGGCACACAACCTATTTTCAACATCATTAAGTGTGAATGAATTAATGCATCAAAAGGTGGAGTATTGTTAGGAAGAAATGAAGAGATGGTCTATTTTTTCAGTAATTATATCGTAAATACTTGAAAGAAATACTAGTCACCATCAAAGACACCCTGTTTAATGAAATTCAATGCATTCCTAGATTGAAGGGAGTGTAGATGTGCTTGTTGCCATGAATATAGTGCTTGTTATGGGCACACAAGCTATTTTTAAGATCGTTAAGTGTGAATGACATATTGTAACAAAGTGTTGAGTATTGTTCGGAAGAAATGAAGAGACGGTCTCATTTTTTAGTACTTATACTGCAAATACTTGAATGAAATGCTAGTCATCATCAAAGACTCCCTGTTTAATGAAGTTCAATGGATTCCTAGATCCAAAGGAGTATAAATGTGCTTGTTGAGATGAATATAGTGCATGTTGTGTGCACATAAGCTATTTTCAAGATCATTAAGTGTGAATGAGTTATGTCAACAAAAGGTGCAGCCTTGTTAAGAGGAAATGAAGAGGCAGTCTCATTATTCAGTAATTATACCGCAAATACTTGAAGGAAACTCTAGTCATCATTAAAGACTCCCTATCTAAAGAAATTTAAGGGATTCCTAGATTCAAGGGTGTGTAGATGTGCTTGTTGCCAGGAATATTGTGCCTGTTGTGTGTACAGAAGCTATTTTTGAGGTCATTAAGTGTGAATGAGTTATAAGAACAAAAGGTGGAGCCTTGCTAAGAAGAAATGAAGCGATAATCTCATTATTCAGTAATTATACTGCAAATACTTAAAAGAAATTCTAGTCATCATCGAAAACTCCCTATTTAATGAAATTCAATGGATTCCTAGATCCAAGAGAGTATACATGTACTTGTCACCATCAATATCTTCCCTATTGTGGGCATACAAGCTATTTTCAACATCATTAAGTGTGAATGAGTTAATGCAACAAAAGGTGGAGCACTGTTAGGAAGAAATGAAGAGAGGTCTATTTATTCAGTAATGATATCATAAATACTTGAAGGAAATGCTAGTCATCAACAAAGATACCCTGTTTAATGAAATTCAATGGATTCCTAGATCGAAGGGAGTATAGGTGTGCTTATTGAGATGAATATAGTGCTTGTTATGGGCACACAAGCTATTTTTAAGATCGTTAAGTGTGAATGACATATTGTAACAAAGGGCTGAGTATTGTTCGGAAGAAATGAAGGGACAGTCTCATTATTCAGTAATTATAAGGCAAATACTTGAAAGAGATGCTAGTCATCGTCAAAGACTCTCTATTTAATGGAATTTAAGGAATTCCTTGATGCAAGGGAGTATAGATGTGCTTATTGCCATGGATATTGTGCCTGTTGTGTGCACAGAAGGTATTTTCCAGATCATTCTGTGTGAATGAGTTATGACAACAAAAGGTGGAGCCTCGTTAAGAAGAAATGAGCAGACGATCTCATTATTTAGTAGTTATACCACAAATAATTGGAAGAATTGCTAGTCATCTTCAAGGACTCCTTATTTAATGAAATTCAATAGATTCCTAGAACCAAGGGAGTACATATGTGCTTATTGCCATGACTATTGCACTTGTTGTGTGCAAATAAGCTATTTTCAAGATCATTAAATGTGAATGAGTTATGACAAGAAAAGGTAGACCCTTGTTAAGAGGAAATGAGGAGACGGTCTCATTATTCAGTAATTATACCATAAATACTTGAAAGAAATGCTAGTCATCATGGAAGACTCCCTGTTTAATGAAATTCAATGGATTCCTAGATCCAAAGGAGTATAGATGTACTTGCCACCATCAATATAGTCCCTATTGTGGGCACACAAGCTATTTTTAACATCATTAAGTGTGAATGAGCTAATGCAACAAGAGGTGGAGCGCTGTTAGGAAGAAATGAAGAGATTGTCTCTTTTTTCAGTAATTATATCGTAAATACTTGAAACAAATGCTAGTCATCATCAAAGATTTACTGTTTAGTGAAATTCAATGGATTCCTAGATCTAAGGGAGTAAAGATGTGCTTATTGTCATGAATATAGACCTTGTTCTGGGCACACAAGCTATTTTCAGGATCATTAAGTGTGAATGACTTATTGTAACAAAGGGTTGAGCATTATTAGGAAGAAATGAAGAGATGGTCTATTTATTCAGTAATTATATTGCAAATACTTGAAAGAGATGTTAGTCATCATCAAACACTCCCTATTTAATGAAATTCAAGGGATTCTTAGATCCAAGGGAGTATAGATGTGCTTGTTGCCATGAGTATTGTGCCTATTGGAGGCACAGTAGCTCTTTTCAAGATCATTAAGTGTGAATAAGTTATGATAACAAAAGGTGCAGCCTTGTTAAGAAGAAATGATGAGATGTTCTCATTGTTCAGTAATTATACCACAAATACTTGAATGAAATGCTAGTCATCATCAGAGACTCCCTATTTAATGAAATTCAATAGATTCCTAGATCCAAGGGAGTATAAATGTGCTTGTTGCCATGAATATAGTGCATGTTATGTGCACAAAAGCTACTTTCAAAATCATTACATGTGAATGAGTCATGACAGCAAAAGGTAGAGGCTTGTTAAGAATAAATGAAGAGAGGGTCTCATTATTCAGTAATTATACTAGAAATACTTGAAAGAAATGCTAGTCATCATCAAAGACTCACCTGTTTAAAGAAATTCAATGGATTCCTAGATTCAAGGGAGTATAGATGTGCTTGTTGCCATGAATATAGTGCCTGTTATGGGCACACAAACAATTTTCAAGATCATTAAGTGTGAATGACTTATTGTAACAAAGGGTTGAGCATTGTTTAGAAGAAATGAACAATCGGTCTCATTATTCAGTAATTATAAGGCAAATACTTGATAGAAATGATGGACATCATCAAAGACTCCCTATTTAATGAAATTCAATGGATTCCTAGATTCAAGGGAGTATAGATGTACTTGTTGCCATAAATAGAGTGCCTGTTGTGGGCATATAGTAATTTTTAAGATCATTAAGTGTGAATGACTTATTGTAACAAAGGGTTGAGCATTGTTTAGAAGAAATCAATAGTCGGTCTTATTATTTAGTAATTATAAGGGAAATACTTGAAAGAAATGTTAGACATCATGAAAGACTCCCTATTTAATGAAATTCAATGGATTCCTAGATTCAAGGTAGTATAGATGTGCTTGTTGTCACCAATATTGCACCTGTTGTGGGCTCGAAAGCTATTTTCAAGATCATTAAGTGTGAAAGAGTTATGACAAGAAAAGGTGGAGCCTTGTTAAGAAGAAATGAAGAGATGGTCTCATTGTTTAGTAATTATACTACAAATACTTGAAAGAAATGCTAATGATCATCAAAGGCTCCCTATTTAATGAAATTTAATGGATTCCTAGATCAAACGGAATATAGTATAGATGTGCTTATTGCCAATAATATTGCACCTGTTAGGTGCACGGAAGCTATTTTCAAGATCATTAAGTGTGAATGGGTTACGATAACAAAATGTGAAGCCTTGTTAAGATGAAATGAAAAGATGGTCTCATAATTCAATAATTATACCACAAATAATTGAAAGAAATGCTAGTCATCATCAAAGATTCCCTATTTAGTGAAATTCAATGGATTCCTAAATCCAAGGGAGTATAGATGTGCTTGTTGCCATGAATATAGTGCTTGTTGTTTGCACACAAGCTATTTTATGATCATTAAGTGTGAATGACTTATTGTAACAAAGGGTTGAGTATGGTTCAAAAGAAATGAAGAGACAGTCTCATTATTCAGTAATTATATGGCAAATACTTGAAAGAAATGCTAGTTATCATCAAAGACTCCTTATTTAAAGTAATTCAATGGATTCCTAGATCCAAGGGAGTATATCTGTGCTTGTTGCCATGAGTATTGCACCTGTTATGGGCACAAAAGTTATTTTCAAGATCATTAAGTGTGAATGAGTTATGACAACCAAAGGTGGAGCCTTCTTTAGAAGAAATGAAGGGACGGTCTCATTATTCAGTAATTATACCACAAATATTTGAAAGAAATGCTAGTCATCGTCAAAGACTCCTTTTTTAATGAAATTCAATGGATTCTTAGATCGAAGGGAGTATAAATGTGCTTGTTGCCATGAATATTGTGCCTGTTGTGTGCATAGAAGCTATTTTCAAGATCATTAAGTGTGAATGACTTATTGTAACAAAGGGCTGACTATTGTTCGGAAGAAATGAAGAGACAATCTCATTATTCAGTAATTATAAGGCAAATACTTGAAAAAAATGCTAGTTATCATCAAAGACTCCCTATTTAGTGAAATTGTATGGATTGCTAGACCCGAAGGAGTATAGATGTGCTTGTTGCCATGAATATTGCGCCTGTTATGGGCACAAAAGGTATTTTCAAGATCATTAAGTGTGGAGGAGGCATGACAACAAAAGGTGGAGCCTTGTTAAGAATAAATGAAAAAGCGGTCTCATTATTCAATAATTATACCACATATACTTGAAAGAAATGCTAGTCATCCATAAAGACTCCCTCTTTAATGAAATTCAATGGATTCCTAGATCCAACGGAGTATAAATGTGCTTGTTCTGATGAAAATAGTGCATGTTGTGTGCATAGAAACTACTTTTAAGATCATTAAGTGTGAATGAGTTATGATAGCAAAAGGTGGAGCCTTGTTAAGAAGAAATGAAGGGATGGTCTCATTATTCAATAATTATACCGCAAATACTTGAAAGAAATGCTAGTCATCATTAAAGACTCTCTATTTAAAGAAATTCAATGGATTCCTAGATCCAAGGGAGTATAGATGTGCTTGTAGTCATGAATGTTATGCCTGTTGGGTGCACAAAAGCTATTTTCAAGATCATTAAGTGTGAATGAGTTATGACTAGAAAAGGTGAACCTTGTTAAGATGAAATGAAATGACGGTCTCATTATTCAGTAATTATACTACAAATACTTCAAAGAAATGCTAGTCATCATCAAAGATTCCCTGTTTAATGAAATTCAATGGATTCCTAGATCCAAAAGAGTATAGATTTACTTCTTGCCATGAAAATAGTGCCTGTTGTGCGCATAGAAGCTATTTTCAAGATCATTAAGTGTGAATGGGTTATGACAATAAAAGGTGGAGCCTTGTTAAGAATTAATGAAGAGACGGTCTCATTATTCAGTAATTATGCCGTAAATACTTGAAAGAAATGCAAGTCATCATCAAAGACTCCCTGTTTAATGAAATTCAATGGATCCCTAGATCCAAGGGAGTATAGGTATGCTTGTTGCCATGAATATAGTCCTTATTATGGTCACACAAGCTATTTTGAATATCATTAGGTGTGAATGAGTTAGTGTAACAAGAGGTGGAGCATTGTTTGGAGGAAATGAAAAGATGGTCTATTTATTCATTAATTATATCATAAATACTTGAAAGAAATGCTAGTTATCCTCAAAGACTCCCTATTTAATGTAATTCAATGGATTCCTAGATCCAAGGGTGAATAGATGTACTTGGTGCCATGAATATAGTGCCTGTCGTGTGCACAGAAGCTATTTTCAAGATCATTATGTGTGAATCAGTTATGACAACAAAAGGTTTAAACTTGTTCAAAAGAAATGAAGAGACAATCTCATTATTCAGTAATTATACCGCAAATACTTGAAAGAAATGCTAGTCATCATCAAAGACTCCCCTGTTTAATGAAATTTAATGGATCCCTAGATCCAAGGGAGTATAGGTATGCTTGTTGTCATGAATATAGTCCTTGTTATGGTCACAGAAGCTATTTTGAATATCATTAGGTGTGAATGAGTTAGTGTAACAAGAGGTGGAGCATTGTTCAGAGGAAATGAAGAGATGGTCTATTTATTCATTAATTATATCATAAATACTTGAAAGAAATGCTAGTTATCCTCAAAGACTCCCTATTTAATGTAATTCAATGGATTCCTAGATCCAAGGGTGAATAGATGTACTTGTTGCTATGAATATAGTGCCTGTCATGTGCATAAAAGCTATTTTCAAGATCATTATGTGTGAATCAGTTATGACAACAAAAGGCTTAAACTTGTTCAAAAGAAATGAAGAGACAATCTCATTATTCAGTAATTATACAGCAAATACTTGAAGGAAATGCTAGTCATCATCAAAGACTCCCCTGTTTAATGAAATTCAATGGATTCCTAGATCCAAGGGAGTACAGATGTGCTTGTTGCCATGAATATAATGCCTTTTGTTGGCACACAAGCTATTTTCAAGATCATTAAGTGTGAATGACTTATTGTAACAAAGGGTTAAGCATTGTTTGGAGGAAATGAAGAGTTGGTCTGTTTATTTAGTAACTATAAGGCAAATACATGAAAGAAATGCTAGACATCATCAAAGACTCCCTATTTAATGAAATTCAATAGATTCCTAGATCCAAGGGCATATAGATGTACTTGGTGCCACGAATATTGCACCTATTGTGGGAACAAAAGCAATTTTCAAGATTATTAAGTGTGAATGACATATTGTAACAAGGGGTTGAGCATTGTTTGGAAGAAATGAAGAGACGGTCTCATTATTTAGTAATTATACCGCAAATACTTGAAAGAAACGCTAGTCATCATCAAAGACTCCCTATTCAATGAAAGTTAATGGATTCCTAGATCTAAGGGAGTATAGATGTACTTGTTGCCATGAATATTGTACTTGTTAGGTGTAGAGAAGCTATTTTTAAGATCATTAAGTGTGAATGAGTTATGACAACAAAAGGTGAAGCCTTGTTAAGATGAAATAAGGAGACGGTCTCATTATTCAATAATTATACTGCAAATACTTGAAAGAAATTCGAGTCATCATCGAAGATTCCCTGTTTAATAAAATTGAATGGATTCTTAGATCCAAGGGAGTATAGATGTGCTTGTTACCATGAATATAGTGCAGTTGTGTGCGCAGAAGCTAGATTCAAGATCATTAGGTGTGAATGAGTTATGACAGCAAAAGGTGGAGCCTTGTTAAGAAGAAATGAAAAGACAGTCTCATTATTCAGTAATTATACCACAAATACTTGAAAGAAATACTAGTCATCATCAAAGACTCCCCTGTTTAATGAAATTTGATGGATGCCTAGATCCAAGGGAGTATAGATGTACTTGTTGCCATGAATATAGTGATTGTTGTGGGCACACAAGCTATTTTCAAGATGATTAAGTGTGAATGAGTCATGAAAACCAAAGGTGGAGCTATGTTAAGAAGAAATGAGGAGACAGTCTCATTATTTAGTAATTATACAGCAAATACTTGAACAAAATGCTAGTCATCATCAAAGACTCCCTATTTAATAAAATTCAATGGATTCCTAGATCCAAGGGCCTATAGATGTGCTTGTTGCCACGAATATTGTGCTTGTTGTGGGAGCAAAAGCTATTTTCATGATCATTAAGTGTGAATGAGTTATGACAACAAAAGTTGGAGCCTTGTTAAGAATAAATGAAGAGACGGTCTCATTATTCAATAATTATACTGCAAATACTTGAACAAAATGCTAGTTGTCATCAAAGACTCCCTGTTTAAAGAAATTCAATGGATTCCTAGATCCAAGGGAGTATAGATATGCTTGTTGCCATGAATATTGTCCCTGTTGTGGGCATACAAGCTATTTCCAATATCATTAAGTGTGAATGAGTTAATGTAATAAGAGTTAGAGCATTCTTAGGAGGAAATGAAGAGATGGTCTATTCATTCAGTAATTATATTGTAAATACTTGAAAGAAATGCTAGTTATCATGAAGGACTCCCTATTTAATGAAATTGAATGTATTCCTAAATATAAGGGAGTATAGATGTGCTTGTTGCCTTGAATATTACACCCATTGTGTGCACGAAAGCTACTTTCAAGATCATTAAGTGTGAATGAGTCATGAGAACAAAAGGTGGAGCCTTGTTAAGAAGAAATGAGGAGACAGTCTCATTATTCAGTAATTATACCGCAAATATTTGAAAGAAATGCTAGTCATCATCAAAGACTCCTTGTTATTGAAATTCAATGGTTTCCTAAATCCAAGGGAGTATAAATGTACTTGTTGCCATGAATATTGTGCCTGTTATGGGCACATAAGCTATTTTCAAGATCATTAAGTGTGAATGACTTATTTTAACAAAGGGTTAAGTATTGTTAAGAAGAAATAAAGAGACGATCTCATTATTCAGTAATTAGAAGGCAAACACTTGAAAGAAATGCTAGTTATCATCAAAGACTCCCTATTTAATGAAATTCAATGGATTCCAAGATCCAAGGAAGTATAGATGTGCTTGTTCCCATGAGTATTGAGCTAGTTGTGGGCACGGAAGCTATTTTCAAGATCATTAAGTGTAAATGAGTTATGACAACAAAAGGTGGATGATGAGAGTCATGAAGATGATGGGTGGAAGGCTTCAATGGATGCAAGAGGTCCATTGCACATTCTGAAAGGCTCAATAACATAAGCTAGAGCTTCAATGGATGCAAGAGGTCCATTGCACATTCCAGAAGGCCCAATAACATGAGCTAGAGCCAGAAAGATGAGAGAAGCACTAAATGGGCTGATTAAGGACGTTCAGTCCAACCAAGCTTCAAATGGTGTGAATTCAAACTTGAAAGACAGTCCAGGTCTTATTAATATCATTAGAGTACTTAAAGTGTTAAGACTAAGTAATAGCAGTCACTCCAAATTAGGAGTTTATTTTTTGTGTAAGAATTTGTACCTAGATAGGAATTCCTCCTAAATAAGGAATTGTCCTAAGTAGAAATTTGTACCTTTTTAGGATTGCTATCTTAGCCTATATAAATAGGCACCCCTTGTAAGAACAGAAAAAAGATCAGACAACTTTAAGTGAAATAGAAAGTAAGGGTTTTTCTCCCTTGGTTCTTTTAAGAACTACAGAACTTATCAAAAGGTCCTTCTTTTTATGGCGTTCAAATCGACTTATCACTCTTAACTACTCCTAATTCCTTTCTTTTCTAGAGTGTGGCGTCCATATTTTTCTCGAATACCCTAGGTTTGCGTTCCTCCGAATATTAGGTCTAAGGTTTATGTTATTAAACTCTGATTTAGCTTTCCTCATTGTTCTTTGATTCCTTGTGTGTGTTGGGTCCCTAAGCCACATCTTTTTGGGGCTTTTCGTATCAGTGGAGACTAGTTAAAAAGAAATGAAGAGACAGTCTCATTATTCAGCAATTATATTGCAAATACTTGAAACAAATGCTAGTCATCATCACAGACTCCCTGTTTAATGAAATTCAATGAATTTCTAGATCCAAGGGAGTATAGATGTGCTTGTTGCCATGAATATAGTGCCTGTCATGGACACACAAGCTATTTTCAAGTTCATTAATAGTGAATGACTTATTGTAACAAAGGGCTGAGTATTGTTCAGAAGAAATAAAGAGATGGTCTCATTATTCAGTAATTATAAGGCAAATACTTGAAAGAAATGCTAGTTATCCTCAAAGACTCCCTATTTAATGAAATTCAATGGATTCCTAGATCCAAGGGAGTATAGATGTGCATGTTGTCATGAGTATTGTTCCTGTTGTGTGCACAGAATCTATTTTCAAGATCATTAAGTGTGAATGAGTCAGGACAACAAAAGGTGGAGCCTTGTTAAGAAGAAATGAAGAGACGGTCTCATTGTTCAGTAATTATACCGCAAATACTTGAATGAAATGCAAGTCATCATCAAAGACTCCCTATTTAATGAAATTCAATGGATTCCTAGATCTAAGGGAGTATAAATGTGCTTGTTGCCATGAATATAGACCTTGTTGTGGGCACACAAGCTATTTTCAACATCATTAAGTGTGAATGACTTATTGTAACAAAGGGTTGAGAATTGTTAGGAAGAAATGAAGAGATGGTCTATTTATTTAGTAATTATATTGTAAATACTTGAAGGAGATACTAGTCATCATCAAAGACTCCCTATTTAATAAAATTCAAGGGATTTCTAGATCCAAGGGAGTGTAGATGTGCTTGTTGCAATGAATATTGCGCCTATTGTGTGCATAAAAGCTATTTTCCAAATCATTATGTGTGAATGAGCTATGATAACAAAACGTGGAGCCTTGTTAAGAATAAATGAAGAGACGGTCTCATTATTCAGTAATTATATCACAAATGCTTGAAAGAAATGCTAGTCATCATCAAAGACTCCTTGTTTAATGAAATTCAATTGATTCCCAAATCCAAGGGAGTATAGATGTGCTTGTTACCATGAATATTACGCCTGTTGTGTGCACAAAAGCTATTTTCAAGGTCATTGAGTGTGAATGAGTTATGACAACCAAAGGTGGAGCCTTCTTAAGAAGAAATGAAGAGACAGTCTCATTATTCAATAATTATACTGTAAATATTTGAAGGAAATGCTAGTCATCATCAAAGACTCCCTCTTTAATGAAATTCAATGGATTCTTAGATTGAAGGGAATATAGATGTGCTTGTTGCCATGAATATTGTGCCTGTTGTGTGCATAGAAGCTATTTTCAAGATCATTAAGTGTAATTGAGTTATGACAACAAAAGGTGGAACCTTGTTAAGAATAAATGAAGAGACGGTCACATTATTGAGTAATTATACCGCAAATACTTGAAAGAAAAGCTAGTCATCATCACAGACTCCCTATTTAATGAAATTCAATGGATTCTGAGATCCGAGGGAGTATAGATGTGCTTGTTGCCATGAATATAGTGCTTGTTGTGGGCACACAAGCTCTTTTCAAGATCATTAAGTGTGAATGACTTATTGTATCATAGGGTTGAGTACTATTCAGAAGAAATGAAGAGACGGTCTCATTATTCAGTAATTATAAGGCAAACTCTTGAAAGAAATGCTAGTTATCGTCAAAGACTCCCTATTTAATGAAATTCAGTGGATTCCTAGATCAAAGGGAGTATAGATGTGCTTGTTGCCATGAGAATTGCGCCTGTTATGGGTACAAAAGCTATTTTCAAGAACATTAAGTGTGAATGAGTTATGACAACAAAACGTGGAGCCTTGTTAAGAAGAAATGAAGAGACGATCTCATTATTCAGTAATTATACAACAAATACTTGCAAGAAATGCTAGCCATACTCACAGACTCCCTGTTTAATGAAATTCAATGGATTCCTAGATCCAAGGGAGTATATATATGTTTGTTGTGGGCTCACAAGCTATTTTTAAGATCATTAAGTGTAAATGACTTATTGTATCATAGGGTTGAGTATTGTTCAGAAGAAATGAAGGGACAATCTCATTCTTCAGTAATTATAAGGCAAACACTTGAAAGAAATGCTAGTTATCATCAAAGACTGCCTATTTAATGAAATTCAATGGATTCCTAGATCCAAGGGAGTATGGATGTGCTTGTTGCCATGAGTATTGTGCCTATTGTGGGCACAGAAGCTATTTTCAAGATCATTATTCAGTAATTATACCACAAATACTTGAAAGAAATGCTAGTCCTCATTAAAGACACCCTATTTAATCAAATTCAATGGATTCCTAGATCCAAGGGAGTATAGATGTGCTTATTGCCATGAATATTACACCTATTATGTGCACATAAGTTATTTTCAAGATCATTAAGTTTGAATGAATTATGACAACAAAAGGTGGACCCTTGTTAAGAAGAAATGAAGAGATGGTCCCATTATTTAGTAATTATACTGCAAATACTTGAAAGAAATGCTTGTCATCATCAAAGACTCCTTGTTTAATGAAACTCAATGGATTCCTAAGTCTAAGGGAGTATAGATGTACTTGTTGCCTTAAATATAGTCCTTGTTGTGGCCACACAAGCTATTTTCAACATCATTAAGTGTGAATGAGTTAATGCAACAAGAGGTGGAGCATTGTTAGGAAGAAATGAAGAGATGGTCTATTTATTGAATAATTATATCGTAAATACTTGAAACAAATGCTAGTCATCATCAAACACTCCCTATTCAATGAAATTCAATGGATTGCTAGATCTAAGTGAGTATAGATGTGCTTATTGCCAAGAATATAGAACTTGTTGTGCGCATACAAGCTATTTTCAACATCATTAAGTGTGAATGACTTATTGTAACAAAGGGTTGAGCATTGTTAGGGAGAAATGAAGAGATGGTCTAGTTATTTAGTAATTATATCGCAAATACTTAAAAGAGATACAAGTCATCATCAAACACTCTTTATTTAATGAAATTCAAGGGATTGCTAAATCCAAGGGAGTATAGATGTGCTTATTGCCATGAATATTGCACTTGTTGTGTGCACAGAATCTATTTTCAAGATCATTAAGTGTGAATGAGTCAGGACAACAAAAGGTGGAGCCTTGTTAAGAAGAAATGAAGAGATGGTCTCATTGTTCAGTAATTATACCGCAAATACTTGAATGAAATGCAAGTCATCATCAAAGACTCCCTATTTAATGAAATTCAATGGATTCCTAGATCTAAGGGAGTATAAATGTGCTTGTTGCCATGAATATAGACCTTGTTGTGGGCACACAAGCTATTTTCAAGATCATTAAGTGTGAATGACTTATTGTAACAAAGGGTTGAGAATTGTTAGGAAGAAATGAAGAGATGGTCTATTTATTTAGTAATTATATTGTAAATACTTGAAGGAGATACTAGTCATCATCAAAGACTCCCTATTTAATAAAATTCAAGGGATTTCTAGATCCAAGGGAGTGTAGATGTGCTTGTTGCAATGAATATTGCGCCTATTGTGTGCATAAAAGCTATTTTCCAAATCATTATGTGTGAATGAGCTATGATAACAAAACGTGGAGCCTTGTTAAGAATAAATGAAGAGACGGTCTCATTATTCAGTAATTATATCACAAATGCTTGAAAGAAATGCTAGTCATCATCAAAGACTCCTTGTTTAATGAAATTCAATTGATTCCCAAATCCAAGGGAGTATAGATGTGCTTGTTACCATGAATATTACGCCTGTTGTGTGCACAAAAGCTATTTTCAAGGTCATTGAGTGTGAATGAGTTATGACAACCAAAGGTGGAGCCTTCTTAAGAAGAAATGAAGAGACAGTCTCATTATTCAATAATTATACTGTAAATATTTGAAGGAAATGCTAGTCATCATCAAAGACTCCCTCTTTAATGAAATTCAATGGATTCTTAGATTGAAGGGAATATAGATGTGCTTGTTGCCATGAATATTGTGCCTGTTGTGTGCATAGAAGCTATTTTCAAGATCATTAAGTGTAATTGAGTTATGACAACAAAAGGTGGAACCTTGTTAAGAATAAATGAAGAGACGGTCACATTATTGAGTAATTATACCGCAAATACTTGAAAGAAAAGCTAGTCATCATCACAGACTCCCTATTTAATGAAATTCAATGGATTCTGAGATCCGAGGGAGTATAGATGTGCTTGTTACCATGAATATAGTGCTTGTTGTGGGCACACAAGCTCTTTTCAAGATCATTAAGTGTGAATGACTTATTGTATCATAGGGTTGAGTACTATTCAGAAGAAATGAAGAGACGGTCTCATTATTCAGTAATTATAAGGCAAACTCTTGAAAGAAATGCTAGTTATCGTCAAAGACTCCCTATTTAATGAAATTCAGTGGATTCCTAGATCAAAGGGAGTATAGATGTGCTTGTTGCCATGAGAATTGCGCCTGTTATGGGTACAAAAGCTATTTTCAAGAACATTAAGTGTGAATGAGTTATGACAACAAAATGTGGAGCCTTGTTAAGAAGAAATGAAGAGACGATCTCATTATTCAGTAATTATACAACAAATACTTGCAAGAAATGCTAGCCATACTCACAGACTCCCTGTTTAATGAAATTCAATGGATTCCTAGATCCAAGGGAGTATATATATGTTTGTTGTGGGCTCACAAGCTATTTTTAAGATCATTAAGTGTAAATGACTTATTGTATCATAGGGTTGAGTATTGTTCAGAAGAAATGAAGGGACAATCTCATTCTTCAGTAATTATAAGGCAAACACTTGAAAGAAATGCTAGTTATCATCAAAGACTGCCTATTTAATGAAATTCAATGGATTCCTAGATCCAAGGGAGTATGGATGTGCTTGTTGCCATGAGTATGCCTATTGTGGGCACAGAAGCTATTTTCAAGATCATTATTCAGTAATTATACCACAAATACTTGAAAGAAATGCTAGTCCTCATTAAAGACACCCTATTTAATCAAATTCAATGGATTCCTAGATCCAAGGGAGTATAGATGTGCTTATTGCCATGAATATTACACCTATTATGTGCACATAAGTTATTTTCAAGATCATTAAGTTTGAATGAATTATGACAACAAAAGGTGGACCCTTGTTAAGAAGAAATGAAGAGATGGTCCCATTATTTAGTAATTATACTGCAAATACTTGAAAGAAATGCTTGTCATCATCAAAGACTCCTTGTTTAATGAAACTCAATGGATTCCTAAGTCTAAGGGAGTATAGATGTACTTGTTGCCTTAAATATAGTCCTTGTTGTGGCCACACAAGCTATTTTCAACATCATTAAGTGTGAATGAGTTAATGCAACAAGAGGTGGAGCATTGTTAGGAAGAAATGAAGAGATGGTCTATTTATTGAATAATTATATCGTAAATACTTGAAACAAATGCTAGTCATCATCAAACACTCCCTATTTAATGAAATTCAATGGATTGCTAGATCTAAGTGAGTATAGATGTGCTTATTGCCAAGAATATAGAACTTGTTGTGCGCATACAAGCTATTTTCAACATCATTAAGTGTGAATGACTTATTGTAACAAAGGGTTGAGCATTGTTAGGAAGAAATGAAGAGATGGTCTAGTTATTTAGTAATTATATCGCAAATACTTAAAAGAGATACAAGTCATCATCAAACACTCTTTATTTAATGAAATTCAAGGGATTGCTAAATCCAAGGGAGTATAGATGTGCTTATTGCCATGAATATTGCACTTGTTGTGTGCACAGAAGCTATTTTCAAGATCATTAAGTGTGAATGAGTCATGAAACAAAAGGTGGAGCCTTGTTAAGAAGAAATGAAGAGACAGTCTCATTGTTCAGTAATTATACCGCAAATACTTGAATGAAATGCTAGTCATCATCAAAGAGTCCTTGTTTAATGAAATTCAATTGATTCCTAGATCCAAGGAAGTATAGATGTGCTTGTGGCCATGAATAAAGACCATGTTGTGGGCACACAAGCTATTTTCAAGATCATTAAGTGTGAATGAGTTGTGACAACAAAAGGTGAAGCCTTGTTAAGAAGAAATGAAGGGACAGTCTCATTATTTAGTAATTATAGCACAAATATTTGAAGGAAATGCTAGTCATCATAAAAAACTCCTTACATAATGAAATTCATTGGATTCCTAGATCCAAGGGAGCATAGATGTACTTGTTGCCATGAATATTGTGCCTGTTGTGGGCACAAAAGCTATTTCAAGGTCATTAAGTGTGAATGAGTTATGACAACAAAAGGAGGAGCCTTGTTAAGAAGAAATGAAGAGACAGACTCACTATCCAGTAATTATACCGCAAATACTTAAAAGAAATGCTAGTCATCATCAAAGACTCTCTGTTTAATGAAATTTAAAGGATTCCTAGATCAAAAAGAGTATAGATGTGCTTGTTGCCATGAATATAGTTCCTATTGTGGGCACACAAGCTATTTTCAAGATCATTAAGTGTGAATGAGTTAATGCAACAAGAGCTGCAGCACTGTTAGGAAGAAATAAAGAGATGGTCTATTTATTCCATAATTATATCGTAAATACTTGAAAGAAATGCTAGTTCTCATCAAAACTCCTATTTAATGAAACTCAATGGATTCCTAGATCCAAGGGAGTATAGATGTGCTTGTTGTCATGAATATTTCACTGGTTCTTTGCACAGAAGCTATTTTCAAGATCATTAACTATGAATAAGTTATGACAACAAATGGTGAAGCCTTGTTAAGAAAAAATGAAGAAGCAGTCTCATTATTTAATAATTATACCACAAATACTTGAAAGAAATGCTAGTCATCATCAAAGACTCCTTATTTAATGAAATTCATTGGATTCCTGGATCCAAAGGGGTATAGATTTACTTCTTGCCTTGAATATTGCACCTGTTGTGTGCATAGAAGCTATTTTCAAGATCATTAAGTGTGAATGAGTTATGACAACAATAGGTGGAGCCTTGTTAAGAAGGAATGAAGAGACGGTCTCATTACTCAAGAATTATAGCGCAAATACTCGAAAGAAATACTAGTCATCATCAAAATCTCCCTTTCAATTAAATTCAATGGATTCCTAGATCTAAGGGAGTATAGATATGCTTGTTGCTATGAATATAATGTCTATTGTTGGCCCATAAGCTATTTTCAAGATCATTAAGTGTGAATGACTTATTGTAACAAAGGGCTAAGCATTGATAGGAAGAAATGAAGAGATGGTCTTTTATTTAGTAATTATATTGCAAATACTTGAAAGAAATACTAGTCATCGTCAAAGACTCCCTATTTAATGAAATTTAATGGATTCCTTGATCCAAGGGAGTATAGATGTGCTAGTTGCCAAGAATATAGGGCTTGTTAGAGGCACACAAGCTATTTTCATGATCATTAAGAGTGAATGAGTTATGACAACAAAAGGTGGAGCCTTGTTAAGAAGAAATGAAGCGACGACCTCATTATTTAGTAATTATACGACAAATACTTGAAATAAATACTAGTTGTCATCAAAGACTCCCTGTTTAATGAAATTTAAAGGATTCCTAGATCCAAGGGAGTATAGATGTGCTTATTGCCATGAATATTGTCCCTGTTGTGCGCACCCAAGTTATTTTCATGATCAATAAGTCTGAATGAGTTAGTGCAAAATATATCATAAATGGTCTCTTTTTTCTATAATTATATCATAAATACTTGAAGGAAATGCTAGTTATCATCAAAGACTCCCTATCTAATGAAATTCAATAGATTCCTTGATCCAAGGGAGCATAGATGTGCTTGTTGCCATGAATATTGCGCTTGTTGTGTGCACAGAAGCTATTTTCAAGATCATTACTGTGAATGAGTTATGACAACAAAAAGTGAATCCTTTTTAAGAAGAAATGAAGAGACGATCTCATTATTTAGTAATTATACCACAAATACTTGAAAGAAATGCTAGTCATCATCAAACACTCCCTATTTAATGAAATTCATTGGATTTCTATATCCAAGGGAGTATAGATGTGCTTGTTGCCATGAATATTATGCTTGTTGTGGGCACAAAAGCTATTTCAAGATCATTAAGTGTGAATGAGTTATGACAACAAAAGGAGGAGCCTTGGTAAGAAGAAATGAGGAGACTCTCTCATTATTCAGTAATTATACCGCAAATACTTGAAAGAAATGCTCATCATCATCAAAGACTCCCTATTTAATGAAATTAAATGGATTCCTAGATCTAAGGGAGTATAGATGTGCTTGT